>JBBPPW010000443.1:0-15513 GCA_038092215.1 Leccinum broughii | reverse complement strand
AAAACGATTGTTGGTCCAGTCAGGCGTATTTTGTCAGAAATGACACGTATGACAAAGGAACAACGAATACGATATCATCTGTTCTGAGATTGCATTCACATATCTTCTTTCTGCACGTTTTGTGATGTCGCAGCGTTAAGAACCACAGCACTCGGGGCTCGGGAATGCACATCCTGGTGTGGGTGCTAGAGTTCGAAGAAAAAAACGAAATTGTCCTTTGCTGCCACGTCCAAGTCAAAAACAAACAGAATGGAGGTATAAACGAGTGTGCTAATCTGAAGTGCATGTAATGAACAAAAAAGAGTTAGATGCATATGTTCAGTATGCTTGGTGATGCACTCCTTTCACAAGGGCAGGGGGAAGGGATGGAGAGGTGGGCATCCTAACAAAACATTCTTCGCCACCATAGGACGAACCGCGTCCATCATCCAGCCTGGTACCCAGCAGTTCGTTGCCTAGCGCTCACCCACATCGAACCCGTACCCAATCGAATTTCCTTGCCTACCCCTGACTCACCTCCCTCCTCGATGTCACTTGTTCAAGAATATGATGGGATGGGGAAGCGGGTAGCACTCTTCGGGTGACGAATGCATTAATGAAGGATGGGGACAGCAAGGATAGATACTCTGGATTAGGCAAGTCTGGCGTGGTCCAGATCCGCAGATGCACGTCACCCTCTTGTTTCTGAGCGGAGAGGAACCAAATGTTGTTCCTCTTCCACAGCGTAATCTTGCAATGAGCGCCATCGTCCGCGCATTCTGCGGCGAAATGTGGAGGTATCATGACATTCGAAGAGTGAGAAAAGGCAGATGGGACAGAGTGAGAGGGTGGGCATATCCAACGATGGGTCGCTCGGTACTCGCGCACGGTTACTCTGAGTAACCATGGAAATGGGAGATAATTTTGGTACACGGGTGCTGGTGTTGGTGCGTGGTGAATCGTGATGGTAAATGGAAAGTCTGGCTGCAGCTTTCTCCGCCTGAAGAAGGGACTTCCTCAAAACCTAGAACCTAAAAGAATGTTACTAGGCACCAATCTAAAAAATTGTGTAAAGATGATCCTACCCCTTTTCTGATGAGTCGATAGCTTCGAGCATGAAACCTTTTTCACTACGTGAGAGGAAGAGACTTTGAGCCAAGAACGCCGAGCTAAATAGAACGCAGGACACACGCTGCATCTTTGAACAACGGCATTGGATTCTGTTGCCCCCCGCACTCCCGAGCTGTTCCGGGAGGGCTTGCAACCCCTCCCAACGTGCGCTATAGTCGCGCCTACAGGCGTCCGTCCGCTACCGTGCAAGCGTCAATGCACAGTGGGAAATTGCACCGCCCGGAGATAGATATCTAATCATAGGACCGCCATTCCACTTCGAGGCTCAGCGCTCAAAGGGTGTGGAGAAGGCAAATCTTACGTATCTTGGCAGCCACTTTAAAAATCTGAATCGATATCCATGGCCATTGTATTTCCCTCCCCCCTGGCACTACTTGCGCTTCACTCGACAAAGGTGATTACTACGAAGACTTGAACAAAAACCGCAACTTAAAATGAGTCTAACCACTGGTACTACTAGGTATACAAAATTATCATCTCCCGCACGACACCCTGCTTGGTGTTCAGTGACGATGCTCAGTTATGAGATTTCTGCGAGCGACCGCCAAGCTTTGTGAGTCAACACATTGAGTTATTGCTTCGCTGCATCGAACAACTGGTTTCGTCAGCAATGGACCTTATGTACGCCAGTGCGGATTGAACCCAGGTCTGTCTCGTCGCAAATCCTTCGTGCACTACTCTCAAAGAGCCCTAATTACTCTAAGATGTGTTCTCAAACCAAGTAAAAGTAACTCGACAACGCATATTCAACACGCCCTTGGCAAGTTGGGGTAAAAATACATACTTACAACGAGACACTGGCAACGACACCATCAGATTCAATGATTGAAGATGAAGAAGACTCGGGTCTTCTATTCTCCCACCTGCATGCCTGACGCCAAATTTGGATGGCGTACGCATAGAAGCCTTCTTTGTGAGTGCCGCCTCAGGTACTTTGATGCATCCTTGCCCCTGAGCCAGTCATTACGAGGGTCAACCATAACCCCCTGGGTCCCGAGTCAGATTAAAAAGAAGGAACGACTGTCTTCCTGCCTAAGGGTCTGCCTACGGGAGACTAGAGTCAGCTGCTCCTGAGAAAGTACTTGAATGTGCCTCAAACCTTTACGATACTCACTTTTTTCGGCAACCTTTGGCTCGGCTCTGGCACGCGGATAGGTTGTTCCGACTGAACCAATTATTCATCCTGATACGTGACTCTGATTATGCCTGATACCGAACAACTTGATCTGATCAATATTGTTATAAGCTCAATGCTATTTTTTACTCATCGAAACAACTCGATTCAAATCGGCCTTCATGCAATCCCAGAATCTCCTGCTCTCCAGCCCACCACCGTGCGCAACTCAAACATCAGAGTGACGAGTATCTATCCGTAATAGTCAGGGCGAACTATAACACCAGTTTGCTCAGGCTGCTTCCGAGCTCACCGAATTTCGTCGAGCCACGGCCAACAGTAACCTCGTCAGCGGAATGAACAATGATTCCCTTTCTGACTTATCTCGAAAAACGGTTCACTTTACAATTTACGACGCATAGTATTGCACCGTTCGTTGCGAAGTTTTTCGAAACCCGTGCAAAGCGAATTCCATAGTTGACTTGCTTGCCCCTGGACTATCAGATCATCTCGCATCTTCCAGCTCGACGTCTGGTGATGTTTTCCCAAATACGAGTGCTCCTCCACGGTATCTGAGGTGCCAGTCGTGCTGCCCAGGGTTTTTGAACCGGGTTTTGCGCGAGTTGTGAATTCTGGACCATGGGCTTCTTTCTTTCTTTCTCTCTGTCTCTTTTTGTCATTTATCTCGATGTGTGTGATTGGATGAAAAGCCACGAACATCGTTGAGCGAAAATTGAACCATTCGATCGGACTGCTCCCATTGCTCTGCTGAGTACGGCACTCCTTATCTGCTTTGAAGTGGTTCTGACAAACTCCAATTCACAGTTTACGGCAAAACAATGTCACTTTTTTATGGGCCCACTGGCAGGGTCACTGGCGTGATCGCGGTAAGTTAACTTCTCCCTCTACCAAAAACTAATATCTTACACACTTTCCTGGTTAAATTGTGCAGCATGTGTCCAGGTCCAGCGGTAACTACTTAGAGTCGTGCAACTCGTGCCGTGCCACGAAGCCATTGTGAGCAGGCTTGTAACGTAACAAGAAAGATAAGGATTATCCATTTTCGTTTACATATTCCCATCAGCCTCGGCTAACCCGCTTCTGCCGCCGCATCAAGTCGACTTACTGCATGTCGAGCAATCAAAAAGTCACTCCTCCAATCAGAACCCGAGTTGATTGCCAGCATTATACATAACAAAGTAGTATATCAAGGGCCCTTTACCAATTGGATCGGTCCACCCCATCCTCGGGAATCCATTTTTTGTTTCCCCGATATGCGTCACGGCGCCTGTAGTTTTCAAGTACTAATGCATGCGAACAGGCCTAGAGGGTTTTCAAGTTTTCGACAGCACCTTCAGCTCCTCCCACCATCATGGTGTCCATTCGTTCTGGTCTAACCGCGGCTCTCGTCACAGTTTCCTTGTTCGGGTCGACTCTGGCTGTACCGCTCGCAGACAAGCTCAGGAGCCTAACGCCAGGAGCTCGTAACCTTTTGAAGAGGTCCGTTCCGCAGTGCGGCACCGAGATTCGTCGCGTACCACGACTACTGGATCTCCTCTCTTCCGAGTGTTTCAGATCTTCAGGTGAGTAAAGCGTTCCATCACATTCTTTGCCACTCGTACCAACCATACTTTCGTGCAGGGGTTCAACGTCTAGTAAGTATTTAAATTGGCAAGCGGTCATGGAGACGGCGCAACTGATACGTTGCAGTGCTCTGTCCTTTTTGAAGACATCCGGGGCTAGCGATATGGCTCTCGCATGGCAGCAACTGTCGGATAGCCAACGTGCCTCATACCTGCAGCAGTACAACGCTGCGGGTATCTCGTTGATAGTTTCCGCGTTTGGATCCACCGAGAAACCGACGTCATCAGGAACCGACCCCGTCACAGTCGCTAACAGTATCGCTACCTGGGCGCTGAAGTATGGTGTTCAGGGAGTGGATATCGAATATGAGGTACTGTTCGAATCCTCCTCCTGGTCAAGGAACTGATCAAACTTCAACGCTAGGACTTTGATGCCTTCAGCGGTGGTTCAGGAAATGCGGAGAAATGGCTCATATCCCTCACTCAGCAACTCCGGGAGCAGCTTCCTCAAGGGGAATTTATTCTCACTCATGCGCGTAAGTAATCGATTTTGTGTGCGGGATAGTCGCTGAAAATATACGTGAAGCCGTTGCTCCTTGGTTCTCTCCTAGTTTTGGAAGGGAGGAGGATATCTGCAAGTACACTCACAAGTAGGCTCCCTGATTGACTGGGTGCGTTCGTGGATCTGTTCTGTACAGGGTATCGGGCTGATCGTGCGCTTTCAGTACAACGTTCAAGTATGTATCTCTCATTTTATATCATTTCAAAGAACACGCCGACGCAAGAGTTTTGAACTATGAATATCTAGTTTTATAACCGTAAGTCGTGAAATGTAGCCAGCAAGCTGGACACACTTGACCTTTTTGCTTCAAACACAGAGCAAGCGTCGGAATACACGACTTGCGACGGCCTCGTCAGCGCGTCCTCGTCCGCCGCGCCTCAATCCGCCCTCCTTCAAATCTCGGCCAGCGGCATTCCGTCCGTGTACTATTTATGTTGCTTGTTCAGTCATTCTAACACACAGTGTGTGACATGTAGGTCGTTGGATACACTATGTGCTTTGGGCTTATGGGATCTTTGATCGTCCAGTCTTGTATGTATCCACGACATCGCAATGCTGATCGGTCATTCACTTGGCGTTCCTCAGATATTTATTTTACTAGTTTCTCAGATGACCGAAGACCTATGAAGGTGTTTGTTAAGGGGGCCTGCATCGACTCCTCTTGTTCAAGCTTACCCTCATACAAGTATCACACAGTTCCGTCCTTCCCAGTCTAATTTCAAAAACAGCAAATCGATGCTAATAAAGTTGACGAGGTTTACCATCGAGACTGGTCTTGTAACGACTATAGCCGCCATCGTAGAGCTAATCATCTCAATTCTGTACCCCAGCCCAGCTTATCATCTTGCCATGTATGTCCTCCAGTAAACGCTGACAGCGTCCTGACCGATTTCTCACTAGATTTTATATGCTATCGAAACTGCGGGTAACCACGATTTTGACCAGTTTCGTCGATGCTAATCGGCATGCACAGCTATTCAAACTGTCTGCTAGCATCTTTGAACTTCAGACTCGTTCTTAGGAATCCTCAAAATCTAAACTTGACAGAGATTGTCCAGAATGACCTGGCGTCAAGTACGGCATCAAAGCGAGATACTCAATCCGGCAATGTCGTGCGAACATATCCCCGAGTGATGGTCATAACTGTTGATCCAAACGAGGTGGGTCGTACGCAGAATCAGATGGGAACTTGAAGGAGCGGTACTATCGAAGATCAGATGTGCGAGATTCGTCATCTCTGCTTCGCAGGGTCCTTGAAAACTGACGAAAAAGGTTGGGAAGGTACACGAACTGCGTGATCTGTCCACACGGGTGTAAAGTACGGAAGCATTGTGACAGGGAGTTGAGATGCTGATTCGTCTGGTGGTAGTAAATGTTACGGTTGCCGTATTTTCCTTTCACCATTAACACGCGATTGATGACTTGTGAAATACCTTGTATCTGATCTTCGAGGAACACTTTCTGTACCTATCACATCATTGCACTTGTAACCGGAATGTCAAGTTTGCGACAGGGTGGGAGTGCCGATCGGCCACCCCTCGAGAGGTCACCAGTTTCATCGGCTCAAGTCTCCTCGTCACACACTCGATTCTCCTCGCCCGTGTGCGCGACGCACAGCGCAACCACCGCCGCCACGTTCGCGCAATACTCCCGACCTCCCCGCCCCACGACCTCCTCAAACTCCCGCTCATCCTGTCCCCGTCCCCATCACCCTCGCCGTCGCCCCCGTCCTCGCCCGTCCTCGCCCCACTACGCCCAAAGCCCACTCAGAGACCAGATCTCCCACTCGCCAAACGCGCAAGGCTCGCACGCTATCCCAACTACGTCCCCGAGGAAGAGACAATCCGCAACGACCACTCGCAGCGGTACGTCGACAGCGGGGAATGGCCGCAGAATTGGGTCATCGGAGCAGAGCTCGAGCGGCGCTTCGAAGAGTAAGTCCCCTCCGTTCTCGTCCCACCTAACGCGGTTCACAACTACATTATGTAGGTATCCCAAGCAACAACGTCTGCTGAATCTCAAAAAAGAGTCGGTCGACACGCACGCAGCGCCCTCGTGCTATCTACCGCTGCAACACCTCCCTTCGCTCCACTGCCCATCCAAGTTCGATGTGATCCTCATCGACCTACCCTTCTCGTCTTCGTTCGGTTGGGACGAGCTCCAAGAATTCCCGATACCCTCCCTCGCCGCAGATCCGTCCTTCGTCTTCATGTGGGTCGGCAGCGGCGCGGGTGAAGGGCTCAAACGCGGTCGCGAAGTCCTCGCTAATGGGGATACAGGAGATGCGAGGACGTCGTATGGGTCAAGACCAACGCACACGCCAATCGCGGTCCCGGCGTGAGTCTTTACTACTACTTACTTTTCTCCGAAGACGATTCCACGCACACACAGACAGATCCACCTACGACGTCTCTGTTGACCTGCACGAAACAACACTACCATACGACGATCAAACGACAGCTGGTTCGTACACTGCAACGTCGGTACGTTGTCGTCTCCCCTCTCATCATCACCCATCACCCTTCGTAATCCCGACCCCCAACCCCAGACACAGACATCATCATATGGGAAGGCGACCCCTCCGACCCAACACGCAAACCCCCAGAGACCTACACCCTCATCGAGAACTTCTACCTCGCCACTCGCCGCCTCGAAATATTCGGTCGAGCCCGCTCCTCCCCCCGCCGTGGCTGGGTCACCGTCCTCGCAGAGGGTGAACACGAGCTCTCGTGCCAGACCTACTGCGGGACCGCGTGGGAGAGGGACGAATGGGAGGAGATGGTCAAGGGACTAGCCGCGATCGGTGGCGGACGCTCAATCGTGCCGAGTACGCAGGAGATCGAGACGCTCAGGCCGAAATCGCCGGTGAGGTCGGGCCGGCTGGGCGGAGGGGGCGTCAGCGGAGGTGTCGGCGTTGGGTCTAGGTCCCAGCCGGACACAAGGCAGCCGCCCGAACGCAGCCCCGGCTTCGAAACAGGTGGGCCAGAACATGTCTCAACGTTCTTCTCTAGATCGTTCGTGCTTCTTGGTTGTTAGTTCAGATGGAACTTCCACCAGTTACAATCGCCTATCATTGGAACGCCTTCGGCGGCATTTCACTCATTATCGTACTTTGGGCAAGCGACATTATCAGTTCGTTCGTCCGCAGAAGTGCCATCTCCTCACACTGTGAACAAGCAGAACTTGACCCTCTGCGGCGTTCGATCTGGATAGATGTCGCCGAGACGGCTGCTATCGTTCCGATGGACACCAAGATGGATTTCTGCGTGGGCGATGTGACCCAGTTCCAACTGGAGGGAACGCCACCGTGGACGATCGGGTGAGTTGATCTACACGACCACTGTTGCCTGCGTTTTGCTTTTATATGACGCAGATACCGAGTCAACGGCAAGTCCTACACGCAGGAAGCAAAAGACGTCGCCGTGGTCGATCGTTCAACAGCAAAGTGGCGAGTTCGCGCTCGCCTCGGTCGCGCACCAGCAAAAGATGTGTAAAGCCGCCGTCGTCAATGTTCGGATGAATATCCACTCGTTGCCGTCGGCGCAGGTGGGGCACGGGAAGCGCGTATACCAAGACATACATGAGGGTATGGGTTCTTTCTGATTGCGTGCTATAGTTTGATCGTCACCTTGGGTCCGCAGGTGATCAAGCTGAGATCGTGTTCACGTTGATTGGCGAGCCTCCCTTCACGTCACGTATCAGCGTGCAGAGCCTAGCCCCAGGAAGGGAGGCAAGCCTGGAAAGGTCCTGGAGACGCACGTATGTCCGATATGTATGCTAGCTATGCAATCTTGCTCTCTCGGCGAGATTGCTTTGTGTAGATCAGTGCTTTGTGCAGAGAATACGGAATTTCAATCTCCAGTTTCCAAATGTCGGAAGTAGAGTGACGAAAGAGCAATTCCAACTTGTAGAGAGAACACTAGAGAAGCATAGCAGTCCCACTGGCACTCAGACTTGGAGTTGCTCTTTATGTAAGAGCAGGTCTCATATCTTGAAATTCCGGCTGGCTTCAGTTGACAAGGCTGTCGCTCCGTGGCTTGATTCGGAGGTCTGTTGTATTTGTAGTGGCAGGTCCTCGACTCCCACGAAGTGGGGGGAGGGTTTTGTCGCTCTCAAACTATTGGTGTTGGCCTTGCCCACCCGTTACTCAGACGTGCGACCATGGTAGCGGTTCAAGGAGCCCCCTGCGAGCGACTTCTCGGCGGCGGCCCATTCAAACGACTCGGCAGCAGTAAAGTTCTCTCCTGAAGGCCTGACGGGCGATTCATCGCGACTGCCACACGGAGGCTCGGCTCTGTTCGCATCTACAACAGCGACGGTGACCTCCTCGCAGACATTCCAATCGAACTCGGCTCCGCTTTCAACGAATCCCTCGTCTGGGCAAGCGACTCCAACAGCCTCGTTGCCTTGTCCAAAGACGGCGACATTCACTGTCTCAACGTATCCACCAAGAAGACGCTCGCGAAATGGCGCATTCACAACGACGACCATGCAAGGTGTATCGCACTGGCATGCAACGACACAACCGTCGCAGCCTCCGCTTATTCGTCGCTCTCACTCTGGGACATTGAGACCCATCAACAAATCGGGACCGTCATCCACCACTCCCACTTCATCCAGTCCATGGCCATCTCACCAAGCTACGACATTGCGACCACTACACTGCGGAATCGTTATGACATCCTTCCCTCACCCTACCCCGACAATGTGAGTAACGCAACTCGTGCGAGATCACGTCCTTATCTTGTTCTTTCACAGATACTCACGGAACGCGAAATCTGTCCCTTGAAGACTGAAAAACCGGATATTTACGATATGGTTATGGATCTCTGTGCTAGGGACACGCGTCGAGGTGCGCTTATTATCTGAATGGCTCCGTTGTGCTGACGCTCGTCTCCATCAGAGGATGATATAGCGAATCTGCAGAAAACTGTTGAAGAACTACGTAACCAGCTTGCTATATCCAACGAGGGCCTCGACGAAATCATCAAGTCCCTTCGTGCACAGAATGAAACCTCAAGTACGTTTTCTCCGCCTTCCACCCCACTTCGTTGACAGTCCCGTCGTTAGATCGCAAAATCGTTCATCTTGACGAATCGGGCAAGAAACTCTGCAGCGTGCTTGTAGCATCTCAAGGCTCAGTCGATCGATTAACCCAGACTATCGGGGTACTACGTGCTGACGTCGATTCACCCGAAGAAAGCTCAGGTGTGTTTGAATCCATGCAGATTGACGACTCTCTGACTCGGTTTTAGTATTCATTGCACGAAAAATGACTGAAGAAGCACGAGTGCGAAACATTGTACGCCAACGGTCGCATATATGATGCTGCACAGCATATTGCGAACACGATGACTGAGGATCTGAGGCATGACGAACTAGTCATCGATTGGCTGAAAGGTGAGCTTGTGTACCTTGCGCTATAATAGTATATTCAATCCGTACCATCAGAATTCATGCACCCGTGTGTATCACAGCTTCAGGAGATCGGAGACAAGGCATCAATTTCCAAGAAACATGACGAAGCTCTTTCAGCTTACTCCACTATCTTGTCGTTCACTCGCTCGCCTCCGGAAGGTGTGCTGATGGGATGCGCGAGAATGACACCGATTCGTCGCTCAGCAAGCGAGGCATCGAGTGCCACAGACAAGGTATGATTCATTTATTCATTTAGAACCGCATAGTAAATTTTATTTCATTCATTTGAAGTTTCCAAGGTTTTGTGTTTATCGGGCGGTCTGAAATATTGTCGAAAGTGATAATCGCCTTATGGAGGTGATTGAATGCTTCCGAAAGATGCAAAACGAGCTATCGGACGCGACAAGCACCCTTAATGAGCGACGGCAGTGGGAACTTGGTGAGTAGTTTCATTGATGACTCGGAGACCAATCTGAGGATCTCCAGATTTTCGACGACGTTGTATCGAAAAACCAGAAAGAGAGGGCGATACAGAAATGGATTCGAAGAACCATGACATAGCCATCGGATCCCACTAAATCGCACTCTCGCTTCAACCACCAGATATCAGTGATATCATTGTGAAATGCTGCAAGGCGTGAGTAGGCTTCTTGGAGGCCGAACTCGTGGATGCTACTCACTACTGAACGCGACCCATCGGACTACAAGGGGTATAAAATGAAACATGCGATATTGCATAGCCTGAGGCGTTACAAGCAAGCATTCGACGCATTCGAGTTGATGCTGGCGAGGATGGAGAACTCACTTGACCTACACGTTCAGGTGAGTCATTCTCATCCATGGTGCACAGACGACGTGTGCTGATTTTGTGTCGACAGACATCCAGGATTAATGTTATCTCGACACGACTCCTTTGATTCGAAAGACAGTCCGTGACAGTCCCCGTGTCCTTATCGACACCGCTAAGCCCGTTTCGAGGAGTTGTGCCAGGACTTGTTTCACAGCACCTTGGAACCCGTCGAGAAGGTTCTTCGTGACTCCAAGATTGACAATGGCAATGTTCACGAGATCGTCTTGGTCGGTGGCTCCACTCGTATCCCCCGTATTGTGAAGCTCGTCTCCGATTTCTTCAACGGGAAGGAGCCCAATGAGAGCATCAACCGTGACGAAGCCGTTTCTTACGGTGCACCTGTCCAGGCTGTCATCCTGTCCGGTGTATCATATAGTACTACAGAGTTGCTCCTCGAGAAAGGCTACGAGGTACATGGAATCATCCGTCGCTCCTCCAGTTTCAATACCAATCATGTACAACATCTGTATGTGGATCAGCACGAACGTGAGTGCGCCCCCTCTCTGACCCCCGACTGGCCTGATCAACCCTCGACAAGGCCCCAACAAACTTGTTACAAGTTCAAGTTACACTACGGAGACCTCTTCGACAGCACCAATCTCGTGTACATCCTTGCTCAAGTCCTCCCTACCGAGATCTACAACCTTGGAGCCCAATCTCACGTCAAGGTCTCGTTCGAGATGGCCGAATATGCCGTCGATGTCGATGGCTTGGGCACCATCCGTCTTCTTGACGCCATTGGTACCGTCGGACTCGAGAAGCATGTGAGGTTCTACCAAGTTTCGACCTCTGAACTGTACGGCAAGGTCGTGGAGACGCCTCAGAGCGAGACGACGCCGTTCTACCCACGTAGCCCGGACCCCTACGGAGTTGCCAAGTTGTACGCCTACTGGATCGTGGTCAACTACCGCGAGGCATACGGGGTGTAGGCGTTTAACGGTATCCTGTTCAACCACGAAAGTCGGGGGCGTGGCAGGACGTTTGTCACGCGCAAGATCAGCAGAGCTGTCGCTGATATCCACCTCGGCAAGCAACACTGTCTCTATCTTGGTAATATGGATGCGCAGCGTGATTGGGGTCATGGCGTGTTCTTGTTACAAATTATCCAAGTGATCGGGATCTGGGTACATGCGCTCTTGTCTTTAGCCAACTTGAAGGACTACGTCGAGGGCATGTGGCGTATTCTCCAGCAGTCTGCGCCTGATGACTTTGTCCTTGCGACCGGCGAAACTCACCCGGTTCGTGAGTACGCGGAGAAAGCCTTTGGCGTCGTAGGCATCACGATCAAGTTCGTACTGTTTGCTACATCATCATCATTTTCGCTAATCAACTCGCGTGACCCAGGTGGCGCGGCTCTGGCGTGGAGGAAGAAGATTACGACACCAAAACGAACAAAGTCCTTGTCAAGGTAGACACACAGTACTTCCGTCCTGCTGAAGGAGAGTACGTCGCCTCGTTCTGTCTTGGTTCATTGAGGGTTGCTCTCTAACAGTCTTCTCCTCGGAAACCCCGCAAAAGCGGAGCGCTTGCCTGGCTGGACCCGCAAAGTGACCTTTGACCAGCTCGTCCATGAGATGGTCACCTGCGATCTTCAAGCCTCCCTCCCAAAGCCTGATTGAGGATCAAAACCAATTTCTTCGCCTAGAACATTCTACCAGGAATCGATGTAAAATAACCAAAGGAACCAGGCATGGACTCTGTGTAACAGATTACAGTCTTATCTTACGAGCTGAAGGCAAATATATTGTCTGTTATGTCTCACTTGATTTGCGACATCAACACACCTTACCGTTGGCCGTTGGTCGTGCCGAGATTCTCATCACCTCAAGCTCGTTTCCTGGTGCTTTCCCGGCCTAGTACGTCGCGATTAACATAGTGAGTCACTCATTCCTTCACGTTCTCGTGGCAATCGGCTCAGTATTCACGTCAATGCAGCCACGTCTTTCAGCAACTTTTTCGCAGCGGTTACACACTCCAAGCTTCGGGACGTTGCTGGTCAAGGACAGTTGTTGTTTGGTCCTTTAGATGCAGTCGCATCGGATTTCCAGGGCGGAGTCTAGCGTGGAAGGCGAGACACTGTTATCTACATATCTCATTGGTCGAAAATGCTCATATCGCGTCGGACAGTTGTTTTTCCTAATGGATGAGCCGCTCGAGCTACCGCCTGACGAGGTGCCAAGGAACACCAATCGAGCCATTACGCAGATCCCGTAAGCAATTTTCGGAGGCTGGAAAAGATGAGGGCACCCGATGGAAGTTACGATGAGCCGACCAGGCCGGATGGATGTATGGGTGAACTTTACCCATGCGACAAAGTGGCAAGCAGAAGGCATCTTCAAATGTTTCTTCCCCTCCAAACCTGCTGCCGAGTCGTCCTCGACGGTGGCCCCGTTGGAAGACAAGACTGATGTGTCACAAACGAACATGCCACTTCCCAAACGGAAGGTCCCTGGACACTCCATTCCGGTGCTCGAAGAGGCTGAGATTGCGGAGTTGGCCAAGCGGTTTGCGGATGTGATTCCTGAGGGCGAGCTCAGCGTGAGTGTTCCCCCCATCTGGAACGAGAAAGTTTAGACGCCTGACTTCGGCCTCTCGCGCCATGCATAGGTGGCTGCGTTGCAAGGATACCTGCTGAAAGTTCGCCCAATGGAGTGTGTGGACGAAGTAGCCGATTGGTTTGTCCGCTTTCCGAATATACCCGAAAGGTTGGATTGACAACACCCCTTCCCCTTCCAGGGGTCATTCAGGAACGTGAGACGCGCGAAAAGCTCAAGGGGGAAAAGGCTGAGGTGCGTTCTTCTGTATCGGAATGTAGGCATACCAACGCATGTGGCTGACGTTTTGACATGTAGCGCGAAGCCAAGGAAAAGAAGGAGGTATGCATATGACACGTTTTCCGATTGGTAGATCGAACTGACCGACGTGTGGCCGCCTGCGTGTGCCATGTGCACCATATTGCAGGCGGAAGAGAGAGAACGTAAAGAGGTACGTGAGGTCTTTTTTCCCATCCCTTGCCTCTTGTTTCCAATCGACGTTCTTGACGGCACCCTGCAGAAAGAAGAGAAGGTCGCGAAAGAGGTAAAAATTCAAACCTGTTTCTGTCACCATGAACACGCATGTGCTGATCTGCTTTCCGAATCAAGCAAGAGGAGAGGGAGGCCAAAGAGGCTAGTTGCAACTTTCTATTCACTGGACGCCTTGCCAACTCCTTCCCTCGTACCCCCTACAGAAGCTCGAGAAAAAGGAACGATCTAAACTGAAGAAGATGCATCGTGCCGAGGCTGCCATTCCGGTCGTCGCGGTGACGAGCACATGCACAAGCTCGGGTACGTGTACGCCCGCCGAGACTGTCATCCCTGTGATCCACAGCGAATTTGCCTCCTCGTCCGAGTCGGATGCGAGCAATGGTGGGATCGAAGCGGACACGGAGGAGAGTATGAAGAGCTTCGTCGTGCCTGGTATCACGATATCGAGGCGGAAGACCCAGGCCTCGATAGACTTGGAGATGAACAATCCATTGAGCTTGCACGACGAGGTGCGTGGCGCTTTTCAATTTTTTTTTGTCAGGCGTTGTTCATGGCCGACAGAATCCACGGAGAGCCTGAGCGTGGTTTGCTGCGGTAGACCTTCGTAAAACGATCCAGCAAGACGTCGAAAGAACGTGAGTGAATCCTTCAGTGCCGTCACGGCGGCGACGTTTACCTCCGCCACATGGGTATAGATTTCAGGATAGGGAATATTTCCGACATGAAGGATGTTCAACACCAATTGACCAACGTATTATCTCTCTAAGGTAGTACCAGGGCGACACCGATCGGAAGTCGGCAGGGTCACCGCCACCGAATACATACCCGCGCAAACCCGTACACCGTGTGCGCGGGTACACGGTGTTGGCACGGGTTAGCACATTCAACACCGCACCCGTACCCGCCATACCCGTCTCCTAAACACTGCGGTGTTACACGTACCCGTGTGCAACCCTAGCGTTGTTCATGGTCGACAGAATCCACGGAGAGCCTGAGCGTGGTTTACTGCGGTAGACCTTCGTAAAACGATCCAGCAAGACGTCGAAAGAACGTGAGTGAATCCTTCAGTGCCATCACGGCGGCGACGTTTACCTCCGCATGGGTGTAGATTCCCGGATAGGGAATATTTCCGACATGAAGGATGTTCAACACCAATTGACCGACGTATTATTTCTCTAACCCTCCGAATTGTTGCCAGGCGATCTACCTCCCACCCAGACAACCAAGGAATGGATACGCTCGCATCATGTCCGTGCCATGCACAGGATCACTGACGAAAACTATATATCGTCATCCTCGTTCTCGACGCGCGCCATCCAGAGGGGTGCTGAAGTTGACTTGCAGAAGAATACAGTCGTGTTCACCATCAACAAATAGGTGTGTGTGCTCCCGTTTTCATTTTCGTTTCTCACTCGGGACGCGCTTCGAACGATTCAGTTTCCGAACCTACTGTCCTCCCTCCCAATACTAGTGTCCGCGGTCGGCCAATCCCTCCGAATTGTTGCCAGTCGCTTTATATCCCACCCAGCAAATCAAGGAGCGGATACGCTGCCACTAAGTCCGCGCGATGCACAAGATCACCGACCCAAACTATATATCCTCATCCTCGTTCTCAACCCGCGCGATCCAGAAGGGTGCAAAAGTCGATGTGTAGAATAAAGTTGTATTCACCTTCAACAAATAGATTTGTGTTCACCGTTTCACAACGACGACTCGGACGACAACCATGAAAACAACCAGACGACAACGAAAATGAAGACGTGACGTCGTGATCGTCGTCCTTACCCCCGCCACCATTTGTGTCCCCCCAACCCTGCTCTCCCTCTCGCCCCAGCTGACGATGATGACCC
>JBBPPW010000442.1:0-15526 GCA_038092215.1 Leccinum broughii | reverse complement strand
GGGTTTGGCGAGTCGAGTCGACAAAGGGAGTCCAAGCAACCAGGATGGCGCTGCGCTGAGTCATCCCGGCATGTGAGAGAATCGGACGGGTTCCAAGAAGCGGCCTCGACCGACGACCCAACGTTATTCGTTTAGTTCGCCACGTTGCAGAATAGTACTTACGCCAGGAAGCCTCGACACGGAACTGTTCCGGAATATCATAGATCCTGTTCGTCCCTGCCAGGCAGTGCCAGCCGGATGGACTTGACCCTGACTAGGGATATGGAAGACGATGATGTCTTTGACTTTGCCGGCCATGACGGTGCAACAGGTTGTCGTCACATCGATGGGAATGGTAGAATGGGCGGACAGGGAGGAGGACGCCGTGGGTGACTAGAGTGTTCAAAAAGTAATTTAGCCATGGTCTGCACCGCCTCGTCGTGGTAGCGATCAGACATCATTTTGAGTTTGCAAACTCTTTGCGCCGCCATATGGAGTGTCTGTCGGGGTCCTCAGGGTCTCGACGTTGCTTATGTAAACAGCAATTGAGCTAAATTAAATAATTTCGCAAGGATCCGACACAGGGTCTTGGATTAAAACTCCGACTGCCAATTTGGGCAATCTATCTACTCCTTAGACTCCAGCTCGCCGTCCCATCGTCGAACATGTTCTGTGGGACTTTCTCTCGGATCCCTTTGAGTCATAGTGCTCGAAGATATCTTTACGGGTCGAGGTCAACGCCTTTGGAAAAGTATGGCCAGACGGTATGTTCCAGTTGGTACCACCCTGATCTCATGTTCCTGGCATGACTTCCTGCTCATTCCACGATCTGAATTAGCGCGCCCTCACCAGAAAATCCGACCCACGCAGCGATCCGGCGAAGTACCTTGATAGCTCCTCCAAGGGAGCACCTGCAACTGTCACTACCGCAGCCAACGTAGCCGTTCCTTCAGACCAACTCGGGTTCAGACCAGATCGATATCCCACGACCGACCTTCCCGTCGCCAATGCAGACGACCGCAAGATTTCCATACTGTGGACGCCCCAGAACTGGTCTCGATTGTATGTCTCACCGTATCATGTCGTGTCATGACCCGACAGATAAGTTCACCTCACACGCTTATGACAGCCATCACATATGGCTGCATGATCACTGTCGGTGTCCGAGTTGTTTTCACCCCATCACGAAACAGAGATTGCGCAACACGTTCGAGGTGGGTTGTTGGCGATTGGGGGGTTGCTCCCGATGATCTTATCTTTGCGGTCTAGATCCCCCGGGATATCAAACCACATCACGTGCAGGCTTCGGCCGAGGGCCTGGAAGTCATTTGTGCGTTCTTGATATGACTGCGGCGAGACAGTCTCGCGAAGTGATTGACGTAGGGTCTGAATACGGTGCTGAGCATCATTCCTCGTTCTATCCGTGGTCCTGGTTAAAGGCACATACATACGACCCACCGGTCAGGTCATCGTCCAGCTTCAGCGAGTTTGTGGTTTCCTGCCCCTCAACGTGGCGCGAGTGTCTGACGGAGAGCTTAGGAAGGCGTTATGGGGGGCCAAGATTGCCAAGTCACCCCCGACGGTGTCGTATGCGGACGCAATGGACGATAAGGTTCAGGGATTGTTCAAGTGGTTATCCAACATAGTGGGTAATGAACATGGGAAGACGGCGAACGCGGAGCTGACCCAGATGGAAGGATCGTTTCGGGTTTTGCCTAGTTTCTGGTGTTCCTGCGACTCCCGAAGCGACAGAAGAGCTGTCGAAGCGGATTGGATTCATCCGTGAGACGCAGTGTAAGTTACGGCGGCCTTCCTTTCCCGGCATGCGAGTGCTGAACAAGATGATTGCAGATGGTAAGTTTTGGGAGTTTACGGCAGACAATTCAAGAGGGGACACTGCATATACCACGATGGCGCTCGGAGCGCATACTGACAATACCTACTTTGTTCGTGCCACGTTATATCCGGGGAACGTGGGCTGGCTGAAATGCTGACGTGGAGAACAGACGGACCCATGTGGACTGCAACTCTTTCATCTTCTTTCCCATACTGGGGGTTCTGGTGGTGCCACGTTGCTTGTAGATGGCTTCTATATTGCCTCGTTGCTGAAGGAACTTGATCCTGACGCGTACGAGCTGCTGTCGCGGATTCCTATCCCTGCACACGCCGCTGGGGAAGCAAACACGTTGTACGTTCCGAGTCCTCCAAACGGGTACCCGCCGCTGCGACACGATCCTGTGAGTGGGGAGCTCGTGCAAGTGCGGTGGAACAACGACGACCGGAGCGTGGTGGACCACCTGGACGCGGGGCTTGTCGAGTGCTGGTAAGCGGTGGGGTGTGAGAAAGAACGCGGGCTGACTGGATGGCAGGTACGACGCGATCAGGGCATGGTATGGGCTGTTGACGAGTGCCGACTCCGAGTACTGGGTGCAGCTGACTCCTGGCACTGTGCTGAGCGTAGACAACCACCGGGTGCTGCATGGACGGTCTGCGTTCGAGGGAAAGCGACGGGTGTGCGGGGCGTATATCGGCGTGGACGAGTATCGGTCGAGACTGGGCGTGCTGAGGGAGCGGATGAGCGGTGGCGGTGATCGGAGTGTTTGGAGTCAGTGGCTGTGACGAGAGAGGAGATCGGGATCGCGGCACCGAGCCAACGGGGTGGGAAAAGTGGACTGAATTTGCAAAATTGCGGGGTGATAAGTCACGTGGTGTGGTGTCTGGAACATGTCACATGACGCGGGGAGTGAAACGAGTGATCGATCTTGAGATCTGTGGTGTCCGGGGTCTGCCGGCTATTTGTACCAGGTCTTATCAACGAATTTCGCTCTTTCTCTAACGAACGTCGACGACGACGACGACCGACGATGGCA
Organism: Leccinum broughii; assembly: GCA_038092215.1. Taxonomy (NCBI): domain Eukaryota; kingdom Fungi; phylum Basidiomycota; class Agaricomycetes; order Boletales; family Boletaceae; genus Leccinum; species Leccinum broughii. The sequence goes on along the minus strand of JBBPPW010000442.1, from coordinate 12,677 downwards.
CCGAATTCTTATGGCGTCGTTCCACCTTCAGACACTTCCCGTCTCAAACATGCAGCTCACTTTCCTCTCCTCCCCACAGACGAGTTCGCCCGAATGCATCTCGAGCACATCACCGCACACCCACCCGACTCCGTCCTCTTTCCCTTTTTGCACGGACTAGAGGGCGACAACGCAGCTCAGTGCATGTTCTTTGCCTCCCCAGCACCACCAGACAAGCCCCTCCACCCCACTGCCATGCTCCGCGACTCCACCGGCCGCGTCGTGCGCCCGCCCCGCTACAGGGGTCTCATATGGGTCCTGTGCGACGACGACCTCGACGCGCCCCCGTCCCCAATCTCCGAGGACGCAGAGTATGACACCGACTCGGACGACTTCTCAGAGGAAGACCCCGACGTCGACATGAGTGCCCCCGACCAGGACACCCCCATGGATATGGATATAGACCCCACTCCCTCCTTCATGCATCCGACCACCCTCCGCATATCCACCGCAGACTCCAACACAAACACCAAGATCTCGGTCCCCTTTCCGAGCGCACCTCTCAATATCGTCTACACCACTTCCCGTCCGCACAACGACCGCCGTCACTCGTCTACATCCTCTTCTGACTCTTCCACAGATGCTTCCTCCTCCTCCAACTCCCACTCGCGATCGACGAGCGCTACCTCCCTCGTTTCCCCTTCACCAACTAGCCCCACATGCCCAAGTCCACTCGACCCTTCCGCGTCCGAGGTCTCGCCAGTCCAATCTACTTCGAGTATGTCACCTCGTGTTTCCGTCCCGTGATCCCCGTTGACTTGTGTTTCAGCAACCGCGGTCACAAGCCAAAAGCCCCCAAAAAGACATCCCATCTTGACCTGCACGTTTTTTCCCTCTCAGCTCATCCAACCCTGTCCTCCCCCGCGTGCCTACGATTTCCACACTTGGAATAGTGGAGAAACAGCGGCGTTGGAGATCGATTGGGAGTTCAAGCCTGTCAAAGTCCCTGACGGAATCAGTTTACGCAATTTCGGCATACAGCTCGTAAGCCCTTTCTTCCTGTACAATCACAACGCGCCAACTCCAAGCAGCCGCTTTATGTTTCCGTATCAGATATTGTCGTATACTCTCCAAAGGGCCCCACCTCTGCCACCCTCAGAGTTGCAGCTCGGTTCAAGAAGGCGGTTGAGAACAAGAGGCGCGATCGAATGGAGAGATGGGTTCAAGCTGGTTTTCCATATGATCCAGACCACCAGGATGAACAAGATCCACACTCGACCGCCGAGGGCTTCCTCAAGTACGGTGTTTATGTCCTCGACGCCGATGCGGAGAAATTGGAGCGCGATCTTCCCTGGCTCCTCGTCAGGAAGGATGGAAAATGCGCAGGCGACTGCGAGCAGACTGTCCCGACGCGGACGGGGAACATGTGTTGTGCCCTTGCAGGTGGCATGGCGCATGGCCATGGCCTCACCGAGGCGACGGACGGACGGCTTGTCGGCGAACTCGAAATCGAGGCAAAATTGGCGGCAGAGCAAACTAAGCACTCGTCTACAACACTGAAACACAGCACGGGTTGCGTTGCTTCGCTTGACCGCCCACCCGCAAACATGAATACTCGCATCCATAGATGCAAGCGTGCGAACACGATCGACTTTGCTCAACGCGAGAGAGACGAGATGCGCGATCTGACACGCGCATCCGAAATATTGACTGTATGGGACAGTGATGGCAGAGCTACGCAAACGGTACGCAATAAATCTTCCTCGTTGCTCTGCTCATGCGGAGTTTCGTAGGAGGAAGCTTCTGGTAGCACGACAGCGACCTTTTGGGATCCGAACGCCGGTCAGGTATTCCTCGGGAACGCAAACGACGTTCCGTTGTGGAACCCTCCTTTGAGCCGAAGGGAACATGCGCGACCGCCTCTCGATCTCAGTTTTATGGCTCATCCAAATGCATCTCCATACATGAATCCGTTCGCGGATCCTCATATCTCCCATGAGTCCGAACGGCCTTCTCCGTTTCATACGTATACGAACGATCCCTCATACGGACTCGGTTTTGATATCTGCATCGAATGTCACGAACACGCGCCCCTTCCGTCTGCTGCTCACCTACGGGCCGCGGAGGAACACGTCCGAATGATGGAGGTGGAATGGGTCGATGGGTGGCATCGGCATTGGGGACAGCAAGGTTAGTTCTATCCGACCTTTTCGTTCGTTTAGCTTTGTCGACACTCACAGCGAACCCACATTGTGTTCGGCCGCATCTAGGGACAATTCCACCTCGTCCACCACCGCATCCTTCTGCTATCATACATCTTCCCTTCCCAAGTTCACCACAGGCAACGGCTGCGGGTCTGAACGCGCTGCTTCCGGTGATCAGGTTTTTGGAGAGAATGGTGACACCAGGAGGGTTAGGATGTTTGACCAGCTTGGGCCCCATCCTGGGGGGCACAAGTGATAGCGGAACACTTTCCGCACCCCAAAAGTCGCATACGCTACCCTCAGCGCCGCCAATCATAACAGAATCGAGCGAGAGTAGAAGTGGCTCGATTACGCCTCATAATCCTACCCCCAGAAGCCCAAGTGATGAATACCCGATTGACGCAGAAAAAGGCGAATCGAGCGAGACAACAACCCCGGCGCCTACGCCTCCAGCATACCGACCTCGTCCGCTTAAAGTCTTGCTATATTCAAGTGATGGGTACACGGAGTCTTCAGTACCAGCGCTTTGTCTATTGATGGCCGTGAAAGGTTTGAGTTTACCAGAGGCGTATCTGGAGATGCAGGTGAGCGTCTATCACTCTGCGCTCGTCCACAGTCTTATTTGGGTATAGGTTACCAATCGCAGATCTTTCTTCGTTTATCAATCCGAAGTAGCCTTGTTGAAAAAAGTCGAGGCTCGACTGGGAGTATCGAATATTTCATTCCGTTCACGATACCAGTATGGAGACGTCCAGCGAGGACTCTCCGGGATGCCTGCATTAGCAGGTGACTATCCTGCCACTCCCAGGAGTAATATTAATGGGCTTCGACCATACTCGTCGACGATCAATTATGGTTCGTCTGCGCCTTTTGCGTCGCTCTCTTGTGTACCGAACCCGACGAGGGAGTTGTCGAAGCGACCGAGGGCAAACACGTTGCCGTCGTTCATATCGGATCATCAGACATGGTTCGATGATGCGAGGTTCGATGGAAGTTTCCCGAGTCGTGTGCTTCCATTCTTGTACCTTGGAAACTTGTACGTCGATTTCATGTGCTACGAGTGCTGTGCTAAGCATGTACGCAGGAATCACGCGTCGAACGTATATATGCTCCATGCACTCGGCATCACGCATGTCGTCTCCGTTGGCGAATGCGCGCTCGTTCCTCCGCCACAACCGCCTACCGCCACCTCTTCATTTGACCCTTCGCAATCGTGCCCCGCGAATGTGGCTTCGTTCGCATTCAGTGCGGGGAGTGCGGGGCAGTGTCATGGAAATAAAGGGTCGCTGTGGATCGAAGAACGCGAAGGGAGGATCAAAGTGCTGGATATCAAGGGCGTTTGCGACGACGGCATCGACACGCTCGAACCACAGCTACATCCGATATGTACTTGGATCGAAAAGGCGCGCCTCGCAGGCGGCCGTGTACTAGTGCACTGCCGGGTAGGCGTTTCGCGGAGCGCAACGGTGACGATCGCGTACGTGATGCAACACCTTGGATTGAGTCTCGTCGAAGCGTACTTGGTGGTGCGAAGTCGCCGATTGTCGGTGTTGATCCAGCCCAACATGCGATTGTTGTACAATCTATTAGGTTGGGAGGTGCGATTGGCAAGGGAGCGGGCGGGCGGGGACGAGAAGCGGCTGAGAGATGAGTTGGGGCGTGCGCTGAGCTGGCCATTTTTGGCGAGAGAGGTGCATGCGTTGAATGAGAAGTATTTGGCTTGAGATCCGTGCGTTTCGTTTCTGTCTCTTGTTGTTCTTTCCCTTCTTCGTCTTCTCGTCTTCATCCAAGTTGTTGTACCTTTTTCTGTACAGATCGCGCACGTCTGCTACGCATGCATTTTTCTTCGTGCGTCGTCGTCTACTCCTCTCCTTCCTTACCTTGGTCTCTACCTGCCTATTATACACGCTGTCTTGATACTTGACGCTCGTCGATACACGATACACGCACATGTTTCTGCACTCGTTGACGAGTTTCTCTTTCCTTTCCTTGGCGTTCAACGTGTCCATGCTTTTTCGTCTTTAGTGTATGTTGTAGGAACTGTATACATCGGTTCATGTGCGATGAGGCGACGTACGAGCAGTGGGTGATGACTTGCGAAAGGGACTCGGGTTGTACTGAAGATGGGCAACCGGACCTGCGGATGGCTACATTTCTACTGCTGGCTCCCGGTGGCATTCGTTCCCACAGAGTCGGGTCCAGCGGCCAGCCCCGGGCCGGAAAAGCCTCCGGGCCCTGTACTTACTGTAATTTACTCTTCACGATATCACCAATTGACGCGTCGGCGACCGGTCTTTCAAAGTCAATATTCTTGACTCCCTCCTTCATTGCATTCGCATATACTCAAACACTCTGTGTTTCTGTATCAAACATGGCCTCACCTAGGTGACTGATAGACAGCTCGTCGGTGAACTCGAAATCGAGGCAAAGCTGGCGGCAGCTGCCAGTGAGCACTCGTCTACATATAACACTGAAACACAGCACGGGTTGCGTTGCTTCACTCGACTACCCACCCGCAACCATGATGCGCTTCCGAAATATTGACTATATCATAGGGGAGTGACGCCAGAGCTACGCAAATGGCACGCAATATATCGTCCTCGTTGCTCTGCTCATGCGGAGTTTCGTAGGAGGAAGCTTCTGGTAGCACGACAGCGCATCATGCATGTCGTCTCCGCGTTGGTGATGTGCGCTCGTTCCTCCGCCCCAATCGCCTACCGCCGCCTCTTCATTTGACCTTTCGCAATCGTGCCCCGCGAATGTGGCTTCGTTCGCATTCAGTGCGGGGAGTGCGGGACAGTACCATGGAAATAGAGGGTCGCTATGGATCGAAGAACGCGAAGGGAGGATCAAAGTGCTGGACATCAAGGGCGTTTGCGACGACGGCATCGACACGCTCGAACCACAGCTACATCCGATATGTACTTGGATCGGAAAGGCGCCGCGCCTAGGCGGCCGTGTACTACTGCCGGGTAGGCGTTTCGCGGAGCAGTAACGATTTCGTACGTGATGCAATACCTCGGGTTGAGCCTCGTCGAAGCGTACTTGGTAGTGCGAAGTCGCCGATTGTCTGCGGTTGCTGTACAATCTGTTAGGTTGGGAGGTGCGAATGGCGAGGGAGCGGGCGGGCGGGGACGAGAAGCCGGCTGATGGATGAGTTGGGGCGTGCACTGAGCTGGCCATTTTTGGCGAGGGAGGTGCATGCGCTGAACGAGGTTTTTGGCTTGAGAGCGGGTGCGTTTCGTTTCTGTCATTTGGTGTTGAAATCTCTTTCTTCGTCTTCTGTAACAGGAAGTCTTGATTAGCGCAAGGGATGACCTGAGGCGTTTGGAGGTGACGCGTGTCCGTCCACTATCATACTCGGTCTGGCTACTACTTAGCTATCCATCACTTGTTTTTGATCCACCGCATTCAGGTATCCACATCTAGGCAAACGTTTCTGATTGTCATCAGCGTGTTCTGTGACAAGATTGGTTTGTGATGCTGTAGTAGTTGTTGACTCCGAAGGTCGGTAAAGATCAGACCTAGTGATATATAAAAGAGCAACCCAACAGAGGGGACGAAGCTAGTCTACATAGACATCGCCTCATCTGACCCTCGCCAGACCTCTCACATTGAATTTACAAGGTTAGTACTCGCTTCATGCTCATACTGCGACAATGTTCATTCAATGTCGACACTCATTTCCAATGAAGTCATGTCAGGGAAAACACAACGACAGTACATTGCATTACTTCCCATGGTGGCTATGTATACAATACTATCATCAGACGTGTCGAGGCAAGTATCCGATTTTCTCATCCAACCTGAACATCCGCCCATCAGTTTCACCGCAGTTGAAGAAATAAAAAGGAACTAAACACGTACTCTCCTTTTAGCTTGACAGACAGATAAACCGACCCATAAATGAGCGCCGCAGTCACTGCCAGCGGCGACAGGACGCAGGATGCTCCGAGCGCCACTGGTAAGAATGCCGTCCCCACCGCGGTGTACCCAATCAGCATCAGAGCATGTTCCCTGTGCAAGGCGGGCGGCACCGTATCTCCGATCCGCATCAGGTCCGAGTCACCGTCTGACAGCTCTTCTTCGACAGCCTGGATCATCTTTTCCAGCATGATGGTCACGTCACCTGCAAGGTACATAAGTCTCAGTGTTTCCAGTGAGAGCACTCGCATGCAACAGCACATAGTAACACTGAAAGACTTACATTTAGTGGGAGTATAGACCCGCCACGGCTTTGTCTCCTTTTCGGCAATGAGTGACCGAGATACATGTATATACGTCAATATGCGGTATTCCTCTGTGTCACGTATACATTGTTGTAATTCCTCTGCAATGACAGTGCGCATCAGTTCGGACGTCCCTTCAAGAAAACACGAAATACGTTCTGTTTAGAGCCAGGTTACGCAGTGCGCACGCAGGTCCCATTATTTCCGAGGCTGGCCGTGGTTGCCAATTCAACGAGTCGCACAAGAGAATCTCGGAGCTTGTCCTGGGAGGCTGGATAGACCAGCCTTTCTCCGGCAGAATCATCCGGATGATTTCGGGTATGTGACGTTGAACGATCTTCGCTTCGTCCGCTTGAGTTACAAAATATTAGAGGAAGCTCTTGGCAAGATGGCAGTAGTACTTACACGTCTGAGCCAACGCAGTCAGTATCGTCACCCCTTTCTTCTGAGTCTTCCAATCTGGGTCCTGCAGGAGTCTCAAACTAATTGTGACGAGCTCTTCAGTGCAGTTATGGAAGCTGAACGGGTTGGCTGTGGTGACTTAGTCATAATGAACCACAATCATCATCCCAATACCTACTAGTGTCCAAGGTCATGCGCAAGGAGTTGTCCAAGGTCATGTACACGGATTTTTTCAAGTCCTTGCGCAAGAAGTTGTCCATGTGAAGTAATCCAGTCACGATGTTATTCAGCTGTCCTTTCCCTGCCTTCCCTCTTAGAACCTCAAACATGGCCTTATCCATTATGCGTCTACCCAGGCGGTCTGCGTCAGGTAAATCAGCACCTTCGTCAACAATTTTTGATAAAGCATTACCGTTTCGCATAAGATATACAAAAATCGTGAGCCCTTCCACTTGACCTATAGCACCGTCAAAATAGTCGAGCTGTAACATGTCAACGATGTATTTCGGAAGGAGTAAGTTGTTCTCGATGGACTCTCTCATGTCACCTAGTCTTATTTTGAGCAACGGAACTCCCTAAAGACAATATTCCACTCACAGTGCTTCAAACAAGTAGCCAGAGCATAAGCAGCAAGCAGTGCGCTTTTCTTGCCTTGCAACTGATCAACAAACATACCCACAAGGTCGATCTCGTGGCAGAGATAAGTCTGAATAGCAGGAACTGATGAACAATCAGTGCATCGTCTCCTTTGGTCTTTGAAACTAGGCTCACTCTCGCATAGCTTCAGAAGGGTCATTGTCAAAGTGGTGCGCACTCGCCAATCTCCTTTCCGAGAGGTAGCGGCCTTGGTGAATCCTTGAATGAGTTTTTTCTGTTGTTCATCGAGTGGCTGCGCATCTGATATAAAACATGTCATCGAATTTGGTTTAAAACAGTCCGAAGGGATTTCACTTACTGAGTCCAAGAATGCGAGCTAACGTAGGATCTGCACCGCCACTTTCTGCCCCTACCAAACTGGGTACATCGAAATTCGTGCGGACCAAGGTGCTAGCGAGATTTTTTCGAACGCGTGCGTCGAGAAGAGACAGGCGTTCTAAAACGTGGCTCGAATAAGGAGATACAGCCTCAAAAAATCACAGCCTACCTTTCTTATCTGAACCATAAAGCGCCAGCCATATTTCAACAGCAAGAGGGCCGATTATTCCGTCGTGCTTCTTCACCAATTCGCGAATCCTAGACTCCACCAAAGAACATGTGGCTCTGGCTGCCTCTATTTTATGATTTATCATAGATGATAATGTGGCTTGTCAACCAAGCTTGAGAATACCTACCATCTTGGATTCGTGCTAGGGTCATTATCATGCGGAGCGCAGCAACCAAAGAGTGTTGGTCTAAAACGAATTGTATAGTAAGGTAGTCCATATCAAAATGCGTTGTCCTTACCGTTCACCTTCAATACATGGCAGACTCTTGCCACTTTGGATCTCTGGGGTTGTGTCTGAAGCTTCCCGATTATAAATTCCCGGGTAGCCTCTGACGAATTATTGATAAATCACAAGATTTGTAATAATCACCAACGTACCACACTGTAACAAGGAATCCAAGCCCATGATCACCTGTATGAAATTCTTCTCGCGTTGTCCAGGAGTGAGCACCCTTCCTTTGGCCGTGGTAGCGATGGTCGAATCGACCAAATTTACGAAACCTTCCAAGACGTCTGCGGTAAGGATGTGCTCTCGCAAATCCTTGTGCCTTGTCAGGGAACTCATGAGAGCAACCATTGTGAGCTTATATCGATGCCCGTGTTCCGCCCAAATGTTACTGAGGCATCCCTTCACATCCTCAAATGCCCTTTCTGACGGCATCTTGCAAGGTTGTACAGGATTCAGTGAGTTTTCCAGGGCATTACAGGCTGTAACAGCATGCTCTACATCATGTACACGCCGGAGACAGAGACAACAGACTCACAAGCTTCATAGTAGGCGATAACGGTAACAAGCCTAATGTGTGATGCATAATTACAGTCCTCGATGATTTTCTCAAACTTTTCTTGCCAGTCAGATACATTTCTAATGCGTATCCTCCCCTCGTCTGAAAGCGGCGCAAACATGATTATTTTTAACATTGAAAGAGGGAAAACTCACTAAATCGCAGCATGAACAGAAATCTCTCGAGATATTCCGGTGCACCCAGTCGATGTTGACTCAACGAATTCACTAATTGTTGCGCTTCCATGTCGCTGAACAGATCTGTCTCCCAGATAGGTTCATCTAGCTGCGCATTTTCAGGTGCTCCATATATCATAGACATGTCAAAACCTCTTACATGTGTTGCTAGTGGTCTATACATGTTTGCGTACAAAATTGAAGGATGGACCTTTTGATGGGGCATGATAAGGCGTGGCTTCGACCGATGCATGCTGCAGAGGGCGAAGTTAACATCAAGGGACAGCGAACCGATGCAAGCCTCACCGCTGAGCTTCCTTACGGGAACCACGATAGGATACTTGTTGCCTCATGGCAATGAATTCAGGGATATACCACCAAGCACTCATTGAATTTTTTGTGCCAAAGTCAATATCATCTGGCCCCCAGGTAATATCTGTCGGGCGCAACTCAAGACCACAGTCGGCCGCTTCTCGATGCATCCACAACAACGATATGTTCCCGGCATGATGGTTCTTGCCCCTGTCCAAACCACCTCTTGAGGGAATTTATCAATATGACGACGAAGGCAGTTCGAACGGTGGTACCCACACGTCCGAATGGCTTCCGGCAAACCAGACTTCCTTGATCTTACTAGTATCCTGCCCGCCGCCAGATGAATGAGCACCTCGAACGTTAAGCGGGTCATGAGTAATGTTGAGGCTAGTCTCTCGGAAATACTCTGGCATAAACTTAACCCTGCATTCATCCAGAGCAAGCGCGTGTCGAATATAACGCGCAGTTGACGACATCGGAAGGGACACATTCCCTCTACTAAGCCCCACAGAGGAGACCGTATCCCTAAAGAACAACATCAGTTCCAGCCATCGTCCTACCGTGCAAAGACTTACCAGACTCCGATGAAATGAATTGTCAAGTCGCCCCAGCAAAATGTTTTCTTGAAATTCCTGGCGGTATACCTCGCCTCGGGCGTCCCCGATTGAATTTCTTTGTAGTAATCGTAGGCCCTACGGTAGCCTGTATGCCAAGTATGTTCAAGTCGCCAGACAGCTACTCACCTGTCGATCTGTCCCTCTGTTCGTGTCTTTATCAACCCGACCTGATACACGTGCATGTCTATAGGATGACTAAGGCAAATGATTGGTTCCATACCTCGTGTATCATCCCTGCAAGAACCCGGACTTGATATGCACCTCGTGAGAACCCTAGAGACAATATCATCAACTTGCTCAAGCTGCGAAGAAGAGCTCGAAGTACCAAAGAGGAATATGTCACTCTCCTCTACATATTTTTCTGCTAGCCAGCCATACGCTTCTTTGATTTTTTTATCTACGCTCCTGTCGTCGAATATTCACTTGCAAAGCAAAGTAGGTGTGTATAATAGAGATGCGAACCATGCAACTGCCTTGTCCCATATATCGGAGACTGCTTCCTTCATACTCGTACCAATTCCACTGGAATAATGCACAAGTTGCTTTCTCCCGAGTGATTCCAGATCGACAGCTTCACATAGTTTCGCCACATTGGTATGCTGATCATAATAGTGAGCCCAGAAGGACACATTAGACAGTGAGACGAAGCCATTACACTTCTACCGAATTGGTTGGACGTGCCGTCAATACACACAATAAGGTTCTGCCTACTCGAGGTCGAGGTCGAGGTCGAGGTCGAGCCAGTTGGGATATCTGTAGCCATGACAGGAGCCGAGGTATGGAGTGCAAGAAAGGCGGAAGGACACTGGAGATAAGGTGATAGGAATCCACGACAAACGCCTTGTAAGTACCCGCCGGCGGTTCAACGTTCAGACGTGAGGCTTACAGAAGGCGCCCAAACAACGAATTGACGACAACCTGAATGACTCACTGAGCGCAACTATGACATATCTCGACGCGCCGACTTCCATTATGGTAAGATAAGAAAGTGAAATAAGCGCTGCCTCTGACCTGAGCGGTTTTTCGACGAGGGGTGAGAAGGTCATGTACTAATCATTTCAACTGCAGTTAGAAAAAATGACTCATCTGCACTGACTACGTCGGAGTCGCGCCGTCCCGCCATCACCCTCCCTTTCCACCCCGCCTTCGCCCACCCTGCATCGCCCTGTTGTCAGGACTCACGTCATCGAGGACGGCGGTCACTGACCACAGCACGCTTTCGTTCCGCCGTGATGATGCACTGACCGTGTGGCCGCTTTTTGGCTCCGCACAGTAGTTAGTCCGAATCCGAATTGTGCCTTGGAATTGGGCGATATCGACGGTACTTGCGAACGAAGTCGAAAACGAGTATATAACTTAGACTGATTAATAATTACTTATGATTGGATGGAAAGTTCCGGGGCACTTCATTTCACCTCCCGAAGCTTCGTTCCATCGAACCGTATCGAAGTGCGCCAAAAATACACCTCCTTTCACTTCAATTCACTTCGCGGCAACGCTATGCCGCACCAATGCTGAGGTGAGCTCGCCGCGATGGGCCGCAAACTAACAATACATCTATGCCGGCATGCCCCCTTAAGTGCAGCTCAGGCAGAGGCAGCTGAGCGCTGGCGCTGAGCCTCGCATCGGATTCGCATGACATGGCACGCCGCGCCCGCCTCGCCGATCGCGATCGAAGTAGATTATGATCAGATATGGATACATTACTACAGTAATCAAACTCCGACTGAATACTTTACGTAACTTAGACACGCCAGCCTGAGGTTACCGCCAGTCACAAGCTGAACAAAAAAAAATATCCAATAAAGATTTTCTACTGCTTCAACCACAAGGTATTTGGGTGATTTTTATCCATTTGTGTTTCGGTATACCCACCCTGTTTTAGTGGCACTCATTCCGATAACCAGATAGTACGACAGAGTACGTTTGGCCGGAATGGCATGCATTGCCATAGTTCGATATGCCCTTTTTGCCGTATTGTGCCCTTCTGAGCTTCACTGGCACGACTGGCTGAAAACGGCGGGAGTGTGACGGGCGTCCGGGCCAATTGGGCGATATGAGTTGAAATATTTTTTCGACATCACTCCCGACTCATCTATGTCACTGCATAACTTGGTGAACTTATTAATCTACTTGCAGCGGACACGGGCGCGTGCAACAGCGCCTCGCCCATTTATCTTTGAAATACTTGGCCATGTCGCAGGAAACTGGAAACTGATTCATTGAAGCCTGGTACGAGTGAGTGCATGTCGAGTCCAGACCGTTCTGATGTGATGCCCCTGGTAGACCTGCGGAACTTCGACGCCGTCAGATTAAAATAGTTCTGTCTAGCAACTTCGTATCAACTCGGTATGCTTTGACGGCATGTCCCGCTGGACATACGAGAAGCGGAGATTGATCGATGCGGCTCCTGCCTTCGACAAGCCACTTTCCCCACCCTCGACCGTGACCCTCACTTCGATTCTCAGTTCTACAATTCTTCACTGCTATACTACGTGCTCTCATCAGAGATGGCGACAGAAGATGCAAGCGGCTACGAAAGTATCCGAGAGAAATTTGGGCGTTTCAGGGTCCTTATCATCGGGCGGGCAAACTCTGGCAAGACAACCATCCTCCGTGCGGTCTGTGACACTACTGAAAACCCGGAGATCTGTGATGGAGAGGGAAACAAGGTACGGATCTGGCCGGATGATTGGTGGAACATAAATTCACGTAACTAGATTGATCTGAGCCAAGTCGAGGGATCGCTGGGGGTGAGTATCGCTG
>JBBPPW010000441.1:0-15541 GCA_038092215.1 Leccinum broughii | reverse complement strand
CACCGAGGTCCATGTCGACATTGGAGTCACTCCCGGGATCCAGTTCGCGAGGGAGGGCGGGAGGGAGGGCAAGACGCGGACCAGAATGTCGGCCATTCGCAGCGGTTGGTACGGGAATAAAGGGGGGAGGAACTGTTAGTGTTTATATAACACACTAGTTGTTCAAGTTTTCGGGAAGAACAATTTCCCGGCCGCCATCTGCAAGGTGCTGAATTGAGCTGCGCCTCGTCGGTCCCGGAGTCAGCGGAACAGCGGTGGGTGAACTGTACTATAAGTGTCTCGGTGGCCAATGACTGCGTACAGTCTACTCCATGTTCATCACGACTTGATTTTCGAATGTATGGTCTTGTAAGTCCGGTTGAAGCCTTGGACTTGAACGGAGTGTTTGAACATTTGAAAGAGAGCCGTGCCAACTCGGAGTGATTCCGCAACGCGCCGTTATGTAAAAGGTTCCCTTGTACAGAAATGCGTTCCCAGTTCTGCAGTTGATGGACACGGAGGGCCATAGGTCGATTTGCAGGCCTCACGAAGTCGCGTTTGTTCGCCACCGTACTAATGTCCAGATGATGTTCTGATTTAAACGTCATCCTTGAAGGCCACTCAGACTGTAAGTACGTCCAACAAGACATCATCCCTACTACATGCGGAGCACAGCACTGGCATATGATCGGTATGACGACGTCCAAAGCCTGTTCGAAGCGCCAACGTTCCCTCCGAGTCAAGTAGGTCTAGACAATGTTGTGTAATCAGCTTCAAGATACTTGCAATGTATCTCATATGTTTTCGATTTGATTACGATGTATCATCATCATGATCAGATTGACAATCTCACCATCGCCGACGGCCGTGGTGCCACGTGGGTCGGGGTCTCAGTTATCGTTCGCTAGTTTGTCCTGTTATCTTGACCCCCATGAAAACGGGTAGATGAGACCATGCACGATAGATATCTGATAGGCGCGCTCAGCAAGCTGCCACACTAACAATATTAGTGTACGTGTCAACTCAGACATGAACAGATCAACGTTAGTTCTGCACCTTGCAAACACAGCTCGTCGTTTAACGTTTACCTGTCAGTAGCAATAGCCTTGGAATAGATAGTTAAACCTCCTCTCCACCCCCACCTCCCCGCACGCGCTCCCGAAAAAACAAAAGAAAACAAAAGAAAGGTCCAAGCGCAAACACCCAAGCACCAAGCATGCACCTCGTTCAACCCATTCGCCACCCTGATCCTATCTGAATCCCACCCCAACTCCTCGCTCCGATGCTTCAGCCGCGGATCGACCGTCGTCGGCTGCAGTTGGTCTGTTTGTTGACGAGGAAGACCGAGCGAAGGCGGCGGCGGCGTGATCGGCGTTACGCAGACTGAAGACGCCGACCCAGGAGCATGATGTACGTTTGAGATGGATGACACACCTTCCATCGGCGACGGGTCATGATCGTCGTGCTCTGCGCCGTCGGAAGAATGCTGGCAGGTGGTAGCTCTGGCTCAGGAGTGCGGAGCTCAGAATCGCGAAGGCGCGTCGCGAACGGAGGTCTCGATACTCTAGTTGGGAAGCAGAGCTTGAACTTTCCCTTTGACTTCATGTGTTTGATAACACGCTGTGCCACTGTCCATTGGCCGTGAGAGGGCGGAAAGCGATAAAATACAACGGTGCATTACTTAGTGTGCTCCGTGGGGAAATACGCGCACTCGACATTCTGATTTTGTTGAGCAACGGGGTGCTCGCAGGATCGGGGGCACCCATATGCCGTTTGGTTGAGAAGAAGGGGATGTAGCGGTTGGTGGTTGTGCGGCTGCCAAATTGAATCAATATGGATGCCAGGCAGATCAAGAAATAATTGACAATTCATCATACGATTTCCGGGCGGCTGCGATCAACGGCCCGTATTGCTCCTGGACCCCACGTGCAGACGTCGGCAAAGCCACGTTCGAGGTAGAGTGCTGCTACGATGACCGATCTCTGCATCTCCGTCGTCGCCGTTCGGGTCGTGGTCATGGCCATGTAAGTGAGGGCTAGGATGGTGAGAGTGGGGCCGAGGGGGCGCACGAGGATGAGAAGGGCTATCGGGATCAGGATCGACACCCGCGTCAGCATCCACATCATCATCGCCATCGCCGTCAGCATCCTCGCTGTCGGAGCCAAGACCCATTGCTTGTTCGACGGACATGACCATCTCGACGTCTTCGCCTTCCACCTCTCCCTCCCCCTCTCCTTCGCAGTCTCCGCCTCCATCTCCGTTTCGGCGCAGATCGAGCGATAAATCAGACCCAGAGGGCCCATAGCCGCGTCCGCCCCGGTCTCGATCCCGATCCCTGTGATGGTGACGTGACGAGGACGACGACACGGGTTTCGACGAGCCCGCGGCACCAGAGTGTTTCGACTTTGACTTGTCGAGCTTGCGAAGCACCTTAAAAATATACTCCTTGGCAAACTTTTTGATCTTGGCAACCTTCTCGTCCGATAGCGTGACCAACTGCCCTTCTCGATACGAACACGACTTCTTCTCCTTGTCGGCGATCACGTGGGTCAACTGTATGGGCGAGCGTGCGAGAAGCAGAACGCAAAAAATTGGGTCAGCCGGACGTGAAACAAGGAGAAAAAAAAAACAAAGAGGCGAGTGGAGAGGAACCAGCAAGCAAGCACACAAGAACGCACGCACGTACCTCTTTGGCATACTTTTTGAACACGTCATTGTCCATCTTGCTTGCATATTTGCTCATGCATTTGACCACCACCGCGCCCACTAGCTTGAGTAGCCGCTTCTCCTTGTTCGCCTCGTGCTCAGATTCTGCGCAGGTCTGTACCGGAACTCTGATCTTGGAGTCGTCGACCTTGTTCCGCTGAATCAGGGGCCACTTGACCATGGCTTCGAGGGCCTTTACGAAATGAATAAAAAACTGAGTTCAAGAGAAGAAGAGAAACGCACCAGAATGGTGACCTCCATGTCCTTGGCATGATCTTGAGGTATGTTCGTCATCAGACTAAACCCACATAACCGCATGATTTGACGTAGAGCTGCCTCGTTCTCCGTAATCTAAACCTTGCCAAAGTCAGTTGATACACCAATGTTGAAGGGGTGGCGGAATGCACCTTGATTCGAGTGAGGAGCTTGGAGAGGACTTTCTTGCTCGACGTCTGCTGCACCGCCTGAACGACTTTCGGAATATCCTTCACCACCAACGGTTTAAGTTCAGGCTGGAAGAAACGATCAAAGTCTGGCAAAGATTTCAATGACAGGAAAAGTACCATGTAGTCCTCGTCAAGCTTCTTGCTCTTTCTCCTCTTGTTGCCCTTGAGCCCTAGTTTCTCCACCTCATCGCTGATTCCCAGAGCTACCGAACCAAGATGTGATTGGATTTTAACATCTCAAAGGAGAGACACGTACCCTCGATATAGAGATCATCCATGCCACCGATATCTGTTTGGGTCTTGCCACCAAGGAAGCCCACGCAGTTCGCTTCCCCACAGCAACACGGTTGTGGATCGTGTCTAGGGTTTAGAGGGCGCTCAACGTTTAGCGTCAGCTTGTAACTAAAGTATGAAACGTACCCGTAGCGATCTACGTTGTAGTTGAAAGTCAATTCTATCCCTCTATCCGACACCCATAGTGAGAGTACCCTCGTCCATCGACGGTGCCTTTGTAGTCTACATCGTCGGTCGACACCCTGCAGGACACATCAAGATGAGCAAGCTTCAGATCAATGCGTGCACCCACTTGGACCAATGCTGTCTCAGCAACGATGGAATCTTCGTGTACTCAAACTCCTCCTTCTTTCCACATCGAACCTCGAGCCTGATGTCTCGCCCGAGGCATATGTAGTCAAGAAGCTTCCCGATTGCTGCATGTCCTTCACCAAAGATTCGACTCTTTCTCTCTGCGAAGCATCGTCGAGGTTGAACACGACGAGTTTGTACCGGAAAGTAGATCCCGAAGCTCGTACGGTACTGCATTGGCCCCTCCGAGGAACATTTGCGGGGGGATACGTTCACTGATGCATGATGTTGGTGGCCCGCTTGGGAAACGATGGCCGATAGACTATAGTGCACAACAATACCGCTCGTGAATCCTGGATCCGACTCCTCGGAGAGAGCATCCGTGACGGTTCGCCAATGCGAGGTAGACAACCAAAATCGGTATAGAGACTCGGAACAACCTGTGTAGTTCTAGCCCTATCAATATGGGTTGAGGGATAGATAAGTCGCGCGAACTCACCCTTTCGCTTGCGTTTGAGAGTTATGGTTGAAGGAAAGGTCTAACAAGTGTTGCCAACTTGAAGCGGCAATTACCAATCGGCAAGCATTTTTTTTGTTGCTCCACACTAGTACTTTTGCAGACGCACATTTTGCGCACGACGTCGTTGCCAAAATCATGTAATAATGATTTCTGCTGTGTGGATATTACTATTGACAACTGCTACCACCAACTTGAGTTTCGTGACCACCTGGTAGTGGGTTTCACTGGCAACGGACAGCAATCTCGGGAGTTCGGGAGTTCGGGAGTTCGGAACAGCTGCTACGGAACTTCACGTTCTATGGAACATTGACCCGCGATGCGAGCAACGCAAAACATCATCCCCCGACCCACCACGAATAACACCCGTCAACGAGCTTGTTCGTCCGACCTCGGAACCCGCCCAGCTCGATCTCAGACCCTTGCATCTGCACGAGCTATCGCAGCAGCCGCTTGTAATCTATCCGGGTCGACTGGTCGGTCTGGGCAGTAGTCGTCGAACCGAGATCGAGATAGGGCTGTAACATGATTTACGAAGCGAGCGCACAAAACGTGTACCCTCCGTGTGCCTCACCAAGCGGAGGACGTACGTCTCCGAGGATCACCTGTGGCCCACTGCCCCCGTCACCGTCACTCGGGTCCAAGTCAGCAGCGACATAATACGGCTGCGACGCTGACGCGAACCCGCCCTCGTATGTCTGACACGACGCGATGAACGCGGGGACCCCCGCGAGCAGCTCGGGGGTAAGGAGGTCAAGGAGGTAGGCGACTACGAGGAGGCAGTACGTCCCGCGGACGTCTACCTTGGCGTCGTGTGCGACCAGAAAAGAGCCGTCGGGTTGTTTGAGGGACATGAAGAAGGCGTAGAGTTGGAACGGGCGGGGAGACGTCCATACTTGAATCCACTCGCGGACGTTCAGTTTCATCTCTGACGATGCAACGCGAGGCACGAAAGAGATCCACGGGAATAGAAACGATGCAATGATCTAGCTCTATCGTGTAAGTACCCGTTTTCATTCAAAATAAATGGACATACCAAATAGGCTACGAAGCGCCAGCAAACGCCCTCCAAGAATTGCGCCAAATTCATATCATCCCAGTACCTGCCCTTCCTTTCCGACTCACTTCTATGATTCGTGGCAATCTCGTTCTTGATTTTCTCCTCGTCGTGTCGTTTGAAATGATTGACAGTTTAACAGTTACTGGGTGTGAGATGCGACGGGGATGGCGGATGGCGGATGGCGGATGGCGGATGGGAGCCACCGAGTACGGCAAACTGATGACTACTAAGATAGAGAAAGATTGCTGTGGTTGTAAAAGGCCAAAAAAAAAAAAAAGGACGTGCAAACCCACGGAAACGGGAAAACGGGGTTCCTTCGGCATCGGCCTAATCCGATGACTCGAAAAGACGCCGGGACCGGGATGTACGACGGCGAGCGCTGCTGACATGGTGTCTGCAGGATGACGACCAACTTGAAAGCGTTTGTGACGCCGTGAAGTCGTTGGCAATCAGCGAGCTCTCGGCGGCGATGGTCGGAGAGACAAAGTTTGAGGATTTGAGGCCGTGCCATGCGACAAGGGGTTGTCGAGGTGAGCGAGTTCAATGTAGTAGTTCTTGCAGATGCTATGTTCAACGACCACGACACGGAAGAAACAAAGAGGCCCGGCACTTACCACGACCGTAAGTTCGACCAGTAAGTAGTAAAATAAAACGGACTTGCGCTACCCACCTGGTGATTTGCCGTAGCGGACTTCATGCCAGCGAAGTGAGCATAGCCGCGATCTGCTGCAGCGCCGGAATAAACAGCTGCTTCTGCATGGGCTGCATCTGCACGCGCTGCTTCTATACGGGCTGTCTCTGCACGAGCTTCGGCCATTTTTTGTACATTCAACTTGTCCTTCATGGTAGGGTAGGCTTCATTTTTGGCCAACGCCCACTCCCTCATGACCTTGAGCGGTGAGCATGCGATCTCGGTGAGGAAGTAGGAAATCATGAGCAGATTTCCCGGTCAGCTCGACGAGCAACTCAATACAGGTTTGCACTGCCTGCCGAACTACGGGATTTGGGCTTGAAAGCTCCGAGAAAAAAAATCCCTACGAGGTGAACCAGCTTAGTCCGGGAGGTGATTGAAGTATCAGAGGATGTTTCGGTCTCAGCGCACCCTACCCGCAGAACCCTCGTCAGGACATCAACCACGTCTCCAACGTCGCGAGAAAGATCGTAAGGAAGATCTTTCAACGTATGCAGAAGAGTGCGAACAAAGTCTACCTCACGATCCTGGATCCACTTCACTCCAAACTCTGGAGTGGAGGTTAAGATTCGGATGCCAGTGCATCCTGCGCTCCTCCGTACCCACGAATCGTCTAAACAAATGGCGCTGAAACGACTTGCAATTTGATGGAGCATTGGAACGACGTCGAGAGGGGTAGCAGCTAGGTCTCTACCCATTGCGACTAGATCGCTAATGATGAGGGCAATCAATTCCTGTCCCTGTTGAGCTTCTTCTTGCCTTTCGCGTGTTAAAATTCGCGGCATAGCCTCGAGATACGATGCGAGTAGTGGGCTGGGATACCTCTTGAGGCCAATTTCCTTTGTGGCATTCTTGCGCACTTCCATTGCGAGGATCGCTTTCAAAAGATCTCGAATGAACTTTTGCGCATCGTCTTTTAGCTCAGGCATATAGAAAGCGTCGAAAACAGCCTCAAGACATTTAATAAAGACGGCGGCTTGGTTTTCACCGTGGGTGTTCTGTCGGATCATTAGTTCGCAGGTGGATGGCAGGGAGGACAAGGACCAACCTCATGTGCAAGGAAGGTCACACATGCTTCCAGGAATGAGTACGCATAAGCTCGATGAGGGGTTCCCGCCCTGAGCATAGTGCGGGCTGAGGTTTATACTCCAACAAGGGTTCTTTGCTCAGCAGACATCGGTTTCGCCCACCCACTTTTCCGAGGATGCGTATCGTCGTATGGGCGTGGTGGTGATTGGACGGGAGTGGCTTCAGGTGGGAATGAAGGGCCTCCGTCAATTCGCGCAGAACTGTGCTGAGCGTTGGGTCGAGGAAATCTGGAGTCAAATTGTTGATGCAGAGTTCGAGTGTGCGCAAGCCTTGTGACACGAGGTCCGGTGCTCCGCGCAAAGCAAGTGCAAGCGGGTGCATGAGGTACGAAAGGTGGGGAAGGAGGTGAGTAAGACGTAGCGGAACGGTGAGACAAAGTTCCACTATCATGTCCCTGCCCAATCCATCTGACGCAAGGAGTTGGCGATTCAAGCATTCCAGCATTTCCGGCAGTAGGGGTAAGACCTCTTTATATAAGAGTTCAAACTTCCCGCCACCGCCACCGATAGCGCGAAAGATGCCTCTGAGCAAGTGGAAGTAATTGGTTGGTTTGGTGGCCTTGGCAGCCAAAGGGAAAGAATCCATGATCAACTTCGCAAGATGAGACGCCAGTATAGATTCGTTTGCCGCAGAAATGGCCGCAGCAACGGCCGCAGGAATGGATGGAGACGGTTGGGTGACGGTAGCAAAAGTCAATTTGAAAAGTCGGATTGTGATCAAAGTCGTATGATCATCATATTCACCGAGCAGTGGCAGACGATCGACTAGAAACTGGAGCACGATGGCAACCAGCGTCGGGGAAGCATATTCTCGAGTGAACAAAAACTGACAAATGTGGAGGAGACCAGTCGCTTTTGCGCAGCTTGGAAGAACAGCCCCACGGTGTGTGTCCATACCTCTTGAAAGACGTGCAAATTCACCTCAAGAAGCACTGAGCTAAACCAATCCGTTACTTCGGTTGTGGGCTCCGCGTCGAATAAAGCCATACACTTGATGCAGCTAGCGAAGAGGCGGAATATGACCGTTCCATCAGGAATCGGCCCATCACATTTCTTCAAGCCAACGAGGCACACACGGAAACCGTGCAGAAGCGTGCGGTATAGCAATCGGCACTCTGGAGTACGATAAGCTTCATATATATATGGGGAACGTGGTCACTCACCATGTATGACTTCTTCAGGCTTATCCACTGCGTAGACGGCAGCTGCCACGGGGCGAGCTCTCTCAATTTGCATAGCTGGAGACAGGGAGTCATCACCAGCTTTTGCTTTCTCCAAGCGCTCAAATGCATCGTGGAGCACATCCGCCATCGCATCTACTCTGTCCACGTAAGTCTCGAACATGGCACTGAGAATGCAGGCCGCACCCTGGGGAGTGTCTTTGGCTGTGATATTTTCGATCAAACCAAACATCATTTTAGCGAAAAGGGTATGGAGTGTGCTTGCGAGGTAAGGATTGTGGATGAGAGTAGAATAAAGTTTTGAGACTCGCGCGAGCTGATCGGCTGAAAGATCGGTGCGAAGATGGTGGACAAGATCAGTGATGACAGCATACGCCGACGGGCTACATACAGAATGCGTCAGTGACATGAAGGACAAGCATCCAATAACCTACCGAAGGGTCTCTTGGCTGCCAATACCATTACCTAATAGAATTCTCTCGTTGAAAAGTTTGTCTATCTGGGGCAGGAGAGCCTTGCGATGGGGAGTCCCTACGAGATGTCGTACTACGACCATAAGATCCTAGGATGTGGGGTTGGAGTTTGTCTGGACCGAAAGTAAAGGTGCACACCTTACGGGCTTGTATGCCATTGGCTGGAAGGTCCTGCAACAGTCGGAGTGCAGAAAGGATAAGGCGCTCGCCAAATGAATCGAACTGTTCGGCAAAACCACGGATCATGTAGGCCACGTACGAGACCATCTAAGGAAAGGCTGAGAATAGAGGATTAGCAATCATGTATGTGCCGACCTTGATCTGCGCGGTAATGAAATCACCATAGGCTTGCGGGTTCTTGATAGTTGTAGCCATGCCGGCCCAATACGAGCCCATTGCTTCGTAGTCCTCGCGTGCTTTGCGTTGAGCAGGAGACTCGAGAGCCAAGACTTCAAAATTGAGTCCCAAGGTGGTTCGTATCAGTGTTATCACCATCAATCGATGGCTTTGAGAAAACGTGACGACGACCATGCCCATTTCCGCCAATACCTTGAAGCTGCGAATGCTGGGCATGACGACGTTTACATCCAAGATGGGGGAATCTTCGGCAAGTGTTTCCTGTACTAGACCACTTGTGTTGCGAAAAACGTCCTGAAGAATAGCCAAGAACTCGGAGACGAGTTCTTCGCTGAGAGTTCTAAAGGAGCGAAGCAAGTCGATGATGATTTTGCAAGAAGCAACACCATTTTCTTCGTTATCATGACGGAGTATGTGAAGGATGCCACTGAGAAGAGGGACTGCGAGAGGCCGAACTGAATCGTTGTATGGGATGCGATGGAGGACTTCTAGAAGAACGCGCCGAAACTGGTATTCGAGCGAGTCTTTGTGATAAGCAGCTTCGCCAGAGCGAAGGATTTCGAGAAGAACTGGGATCATCTGTGGAAATACGCGTGCGGAATCCGTGTCTCTGACGGTGTCGATCATTTCTCTGAGTTCGCATGCTACGATATGCTTGGTTTTAAGGTCTGAAGATGGAAATGGTGAATAGATGGAAGTGTAGGTGAGGAGAGACTAACCTATACCGGGATCAGCAATTCGAGCTGCACGCAGCTCCAAGTCCGCAGCTGTGCCAAGCTGCGGTATGTTGTCCATGGTGGTGGCACGAGTGAAAGAGCAAGTGGATTGTTTGGCTCCGGCAAGAGGAGGATCGGTTGCCGGAGCAGCGTCGACAACGCCAGATCGAGCGAGCTAGGTGCGCAGGAAGGCACAGCGGGAGCAAGAGGCGGATGAACGTGCAAAGATGCATGCACAGTCTGCCAAGATGGGGTCCTGCAGACTGCCTCGACTACGGCGAGCATGACGACGGGTGGCCTCGTATCTCCACGCTCGCAGAGTCCGGCGCCGGCCTATCATTACGACTGCGATGTGTGCGGGCGCGTGGCGTCAACGTATGGCTGAGAAGGAGCATGTATGGAGTGGACGCCCGTGTCACTGAGTCGCCTGCAGGTACCAACACTGTAACATGCGTTCTTGAACATCATAGCTATTCCAACGAGAAAAAAGTTCATAATGAGAAAAAATAAACAGCCCGATGAAGAAGAGAAAGTAAGTAAAGATAACCAACGTGTCTCTGAGTCGTTTCACGATCGTGACAGTACCTTTCTTGCCTCCTCGGACGTCTTTCTCGAATTCGAATTCGAACTCGAGCTTGACGATGTCCTCGCATCATTGACAGACGGAGACAACCTTTTTGTTGACCCTGCCGCAGTCTTGCTCCCATTGCTTCCGGGTTTCACCCCAGCAGCCGAGTTCGAAGCTGATAATACCGTTGGATCGCACAAGGCAAAAACTAATCTTAGTCTGCAAGCACGTGAGCCGAAGCGGAGCCATCAATGACGACGAACACACCCATGAGTTTTTCGTCACAGACAGCATACTCGCTTCCAACGTGGACGACTTAACGATAGCTCGTCCCTCAAACCGAGCGTAGATACCGACAGCGCAGTTGATCAGAGAGGAGGTTTCCACGTCCACACGTCATCCATGGCCCCTACTAGAAACGAGCTGCAGTTAGATGATCAGGCGAGCGTACAGGTTGCCGCATAGCAGCTCGGTAAAATTATTGACCAACTCTCTATTTGAAGTATAACTTGATGCTGTTGGTCGTCGCGCAGTTTTGTGACCGTGGACAGCATGGCCTCAGGCCCTCAGAAAGCAATACGGCCGGAAATGAGAGTGACGCGGCAAGGTCGGCGAGGGCGAACGTCACGGATGGGTGACGGTAGCGAGGTGAGCGACTTTTTGTGTGCGCACACAAGCGTGACGTAGCAAGGCCCTGGTCGGCGACTCGGGGCGAGTATGGTAGATGGTCCGAGTCGAGGAGCGCAATGATCATGATCATCACAAGGACTATGGCTCAGCTATTACGCAATCCTAGTGTACGGAGCCCCAGTGGGCCAGCGGGGCCACACCCTTGCACATGCAGGACGTGCGTAAGAGCATTCTCTATGGAAAGCCGGACGTTTATGCTCCAATTTGAAATAAGATAACTCCTAATTTGGTAAACGTCGTACCTCCCGCCTATGATCCGAGTCACGAAGTCAAAATGTGCGATGTCAAAATGTGAAGTGCAAAGTTCAAAACAGACTAGATATACAAGACTCGGAGCGACGAGAGTACAAGAAAACGAGAGTACAAATTGTAAGGGGAACAAATTACACGTCACTGTCTCCTTCCGAGTCAGAGCTAGTAAATTTCGACATGTTGAAACCAGGCCAGCTGCAGTACTTGTTCGCACTGCAGCTGTGTTGTTTCTCGAAGAGCTCGACCCCCTTCTCCACATTTCCGTCACCGAAGAGAGCCATCACCAACGTCACTACAAGCATGCCATGAAATTAGCAAAGAACATATGGACTCATAACACTTACGGGTGCGTAAGGATCTGGGGATCAGTCAAAAGCGTCGCACTCCCTGTCAGTATATTAGCTCTGGAGTTCTCGCGCTGATGAATGGCACAAACCCTGATAATCTGAGATATATACAAGCCCGCCTGTTTTGTTGTATTGCACATGCTGCGTGAATGCCAGGAACTCGGCAATTTCCTCAGCAATGCCTCCAGAAGGATTGAGATATGGGCGCTTCCCGGCAATTCTATGGCTTGCGATGCTTCCGATGCCATAGGATCTCGGAGGAAAGAGCGTCAATTCCATGGCTTGAGCAGTTTTGAATGCTCCGACGCCCAGCATGGTCGTCTCGTTGGCATCAACCCTTATATGGCCACTGAACCGCTCTACTGTCTGGATATCAAACGCATCAGACATGGACTCGGAGGAGCGACTCGGACCCGTCTTGTTGCCAGTGTGTGACTGAGTCTCGCATCGCTGATTGATGAGAGTTGCAAGCTTCCGTGCCGGGATGAGGTAAAACTCGACCTGCTCGATCCTCAGTCGCAGGACTTATATGTATGAGTAACCAAAGTCGACGATAGTCTAATACACTCACCACTCTTGACATCGAGATCAGTGTTTCCACCTGATTGTAGCGCTCGCTTCAAGTGATCACGGTTGGAAGACGTGAATAGCGGCAGCCCTGATAGCATAGATGGGGAGTCAGACCGGTCGACAGGTGGAGCTGATTTCTTCAACGGGGGCGATTGAGAGGTGACACTATTGTCACGCTGGTGATGACTTCTCTTTGATGCAGTTGATATCTGACAAAATACTGTATCAATCAACACAAATGATGTCATTACAAAGTACGTACTGCCGGTGCCAGTGTGGGATTGGAGGCCAGGGTCTTGTGAGAGATGCGCACAGGCTGCGGCACTGCAGCTGATGTTGAAAGCAGTCCAGACGAGGTGGTTGTGATCAGCGAGCTGGCAGACACAATGGTGCGAAGGTTCCGCCGGGAAGCCTGCTTCCGAGGAGAAGTCCGAGCCGATGGGATGGCCTTCAAATGTTCCCGCAACTGCTCCACCTTGTCCCATTGCTTCTCAGGGACGACCACATAAAGAGGGAACTTCTTTGCCGATTTGAACTTCTTTACCGTGCCCTTCTTGCCGTCGACAAGGCATTCCTCGCAGAAATAACCCGGGCCCGTTGTGACTGTTAGTGCCGAAAGATTGACCCATTGCTTATCCCGCACAACAAACTCGGCCTCACGCCAGGGAAACTCCGGACAGTAAGCTTTGATCAAGGGTACCACCTTGGACAGAGCAATCTGCGCGATCTGCTGGGGATGACTATGGGCATCAACGTTGGGCTCCCCTTCATGAATAAACTGTAGCATACGCCGGTAAGCAACAACCAACCATTAAGGAAAATACAGTCTTACCCCGAAGTTATTGAGATGGGTTGGTCATCCTTTTATACTGTATTGTCCAGTCCATTTTGTATCTGACTTTTTGATCTTGCAACTTCACCGTGACTTTTTGACATTGCACATCTTGACTTCGTGATCACAGGTGGGAGGTATCCGGAGTCCCATACCGACGTTTACCAAATTAGGAGTCATCTTATTTCAAATTCGAGCATAAACGTCCGGCTTTCCATACACTCTAGACTGAGCTCGACACTCACCCTCCCTCGCCACGTCCTTCGCCATCGTTCGTAACCGTCGCTCCGCCGTCTTCCTGTCCCGCCCTTACTCGCCGTCGCCTTCCCTCGTTCTCCCACCTCGTTCATCATCACCTCAACGCGTCGACTGCCCTTGCCCCAGTCGTCCGCGTCACCTTTCCTCGCCGCATTCAAGAAGGCGTGCAACGACTGCCGTGTGCTCTCGGCACAACGAGAGTATACGACGGTCGCCGTACGTCGTCACCTCCAGGCTCGTTTGCCTTCGTCCTCGCCTTCCCTACATCACTCCTCACATACATCCCACCTTCCTGATAGGCTACAGCGTGTAAGTGGGGTCGTTGCTTTGGCCCGGGATGAAGGCAAGAGAGCGAGTCCGAAATGGGAGTGGCTTGATGAGAAAGGGGCGAACGGCTAAAAGACAAAGAGACGAAGTAGCGGGGAGTGATCTGAGCGACGGACGGCGAACGGCGAGACGGCGGCGGATGATAACGGACGGCGAAGGCGAGACTGAATGGTGCGAGCGGGGAAATCTACTGATATACGAGGCCCATCGGGCTCCCTACTTATACTGTACATTAAGCGAGTGGCACAAAGAGTGAAAGAAACGTGCATAAGGCGATGACGAGGCGTACGTGATAGTGTGAAGGTGTGAAGAGTCAGTGGTCGGGTCCAGGCCCGCACGCGTTCTACGCGTTGATCCTACGTCATCGAGCTCGTCGACGCGCAGACGGACCGGGATCCTTACAGTACGTGTACAGTTCGAAATAAACCTACTCACATCACAGCATAACATATCAGTTCGCACATGGGTGTTTTCTTCCCTCTCTCGGACGATACCAATTCTCAATTGATGTTCTCTGATATGGCACTCGTGTTAGTCGCAGTAC
Organism: Leccinum broughii; assembly: GCA_038092215.1. Classification (NCBI taxonomy): domain Eukaryota; kingdom Fungi; phylum Basidiomycota; class Agaricomycetes; order Boletales; family Boletaceae; genus Leccinum; species Leccinum broughii. Next base: position 1,354 of record JBBPPW010000441.1, on the reverse strand, counting down.
TGACCGGCTCGAATGCCCTGGTATCCTTACGAGTGACCGATGAACACTTGCCTCTTTCAACGAAAGCACGGAAAGGTGTACCACACAAGCTGTGGTAAAGTTGGCTCTCACTGGTAACAATTCGGTGACCAACAGAGATCAAGAACGGATCGTGCGTCGTTCACCTACTCCTCGGGCTCCGAAGGAGTGGGCGTCTCCTTTGTTCTTCGTTTGGACTCTGGGGACAGTTGACCCCATTCCTATGCCAGTGTTGAGCCAATGTCGAGTAGGGACAACAGGGTGCAGAAACTGTTGTCGTTGTGTCCCGAGTTCCGTCCAACTCTAGGTTGGGAGTACTCCTTGTGCTCTTCTTTTCTCTTCCTCTCATGATTTGACATGCAATTCTTGTACCCCGCGCTCACTCCGGCACGTTTCAGATCTCCCCATGCACACCAAAAGTCTGGCCTCCCCTTCGAAGTACGATTCCCCAAAGAGTTCCACACCATATCTTTCCGCGCCTCCCATTCGTTCTCCCCTGTCAGTGTTTATAGTATAGTAATAGTAACGAGACGAGAGAGGCGAAGCAGAAAGAAAGAAAGAAAGGCGCATATCAACTCCATGGACGGTCATGACAAAGATATTGCTTGTTAAGAGAGAGTCCACAATAACCAAAGCCAATAACAATCCAGGATTACTGCACGTCGACTATACGCACGCTGTCCATCAACTCCTCCAACGGCGTCTCTGCCCGGATCTGAACCTTGATAAAACTGTCCGTCGCGACACGTCTGTACAGCAGGCGCTCCGGCGAAGCAAGCAACAGCGCACCGAACGGCTGCTTCAGTCGAACCAACAGCCGTAAGGCGCGCATGGCTAGTTCAAACTGAGCAGCCCCGCCAGAGAAATCCCTGTCCACAAGGGGACTGATCCAAGGGTGAACGAGGACCAAGCCGTGCATTCCGATCAAGTCGTCGGTGGTTTCGATCCGTACGTCGCCAAGGATGGGCGTGGTAGCATGATAAACATGAATGATCGAGTCTGATTCAGGTTTTGCTGTGATAGCGGTCAGGGATGTCAGGGAGAAAACAAATCCAGGAAGGTGCAGTCGACCAGTGAGGATTGAAAGAGAAGGAAGGCTATGCAGTCGTTCGTACAACTGAACGGCGAGCGAGGGGTCGGGTAACGATGACTGCAAGGCCATGATCATCCTGTCCATCTCGGCGGTCTCGATCACTTGCGGAACGTGAGGGGGCTCGATCTGGTCATAGACAGTGAGGTCGGCAGGGAGGTAGCTGTTGGCACTACTACTCGAGTTTCCAGCCCAAGTCCAGGAGAGAAGTGTGACGTCACCCGATTGGGTCAAGATGTACTCGAG
>JBBPPW010000440.1:0-15548 GCA_038092215.1 Leccinum broughii | reverse complement strand
TTTCCAGGAGAACTTGGCAAACGTAAAGTGGGAAGTCAACGAGGACCACCTTACCGCTTGGAAGCAAGGGAAGACTGGGATCCCTATCGTTGACGCTGCCATGCGGCAATTGAACACGATGGGTAATTTCTACCGGGAGCTTGACGCTCTACAACCTATCTAACGTTTTCTCCAGGCCGGCCCGGATGCACAACCGTATGCGAATGAATACTGCAATGTTCCTATCCAGGGAGAGGGCGATAAGAAGGTATAAAAATCCTGGTCGAGAGTGAACACTTTGTACAGTACGAGTCAGTGGTGTTTGCTCGTCGGGGCGTAGATCAAGTTTCCATTAGGGGAATTACAGAGGGTTTCTCGCTTGACTTGTGGTACCACGAAATACATGCATGGACTTTGTTTGATCAGCCCACGATCAATCCATCATGGACGCATTCATTTCTTTGGCATCGCGTGTGGTTCAATCGAACCGCTCGCGGGAGGAGACAGACGACGACGACGACGCCATCTTCGCTGAACTGGAGGCAGAAATTGAGAACGCCGATTCAGCTACGCTCAGAGAATATGGACTCAAGCAGCTCAGACAGCAGTATGCCCTTGGTATGCCCACGCACCTCTCTAGATGCCAGGCCAAACTGACGTGACCCACCAGAGCGAACAAGCTGATCAAGATGCACCAGAACGCGTACGGGTCCTATACCGAAATCGCGAATGAGAAAGAAGTCATTCATATAGTAAGTGCGTGAGTGAAACAGAAATCGAGGCTCCTCGCGAAGGCCTGATGTCAACGTATCAGTAACGAGCCTCGTTGCATCATACATTTCTACCACAACAACTTTAAAAGATGCGACATCATGGACAAGCACCTTTCCGTGAGCAGTACACCAAAGTCCGGTTTATCCCCACTCACGCTGCTCCTGGTAGAAATTGGCCTGAATACTTGGCGACGCGCTTCATTCTCGTATTCGTGGAAAACCTACCGTGGCTGGTTGAACGGTTGTCCATCCCCTTCTACGTGTGGTGTGCTTCGTGGATGGTGTCTCAAAGGATCGGTGAGTTTCGACTCGTGACGCTGTTCGCTCGGTCTTTTTTCACATTTGTTGTGTTCTGCCAATCTAGTTGGTTTTGAAGAGCTGGGCAACAGCGACGTGTTCGAGACTGCTGTTCTTGAACTCAGGCTCTCACATAGCGGTGATTTTTTTTTTTCATTTCCTTAGCACTAGACTCGTGTCTCTTTTACTGAATCACCTCAAAACAGGGGTGTTGCAAAGGCCGAGAACTCGTTCAGTTTGACGTACTCTGTCGGTCACCATGGTTCGACGAAGGACAAGCTGAGAAAGGGCAACGATAATGATGACGATTTTGACTTGGATGTTTGTCGTCGTTGTTCAAGGTGTAAAGCCAGTCGTTCGCCTAATCACTGTGTTGTACGACAACCAGCTGTTTCCCGATTGCGGAATACACCATCAAGAGTTATACTCCGAAGATGGCTCGAACCCGACAGACAAAATCGTACTACGGATGCTTCATTAATATGCCGAACGCGATAGTGGAGAGCGGTGGAACAATTGTTATTCATGTACGCTATTTTCTTGATTCCGTTGTCGTTTTCTGGCGGGTTGCGTGGTAACAGTCCTTCGTCAGTGTATAAGGCAGGCCTGGCGCCTTCCATAGTATATCTGCGGCCTTCGGAAATAATCCATTCCCGCCCCAACTGGGCCCCTAGTAACATTGACAGACAACGCTGAGCCGTACTTTGTCCTTTACTACGTTTATAACATTCGTACCACAAAGTCGACCAAGGTCGGGCGCAGGGGCGACGTGTGTGTGACAGGATGCGATGGCGACTTCATCATCCAAACGCGCTAGAGCACCGCCGCAATCCGGCTTCGACGTCGGCATACTGCATGTTGCGTTGGACATGCCATGGGATGAGCCAAACGCGGGGACGTCGGTGTACTCTATCACATTGAGCGAATGTTTATCGTGAGTCCATGCCAAACATTGGCCAAACATAATAACGGCGTTGCCGCGTGCAACACGTATCCGAGTCTTTGAATTGCTTGCGACACGTCCGACTCGGAGTCGCTGCCAATGTTTTCCAGCTCCAACCAGACTTGCATATGTGGAAGATTTTTCGACAACGCTGGTGCCTTTACAAGACACAAGAAAAGCTGTCAGGAGGGCAAAAAACGACTGGCGCATGTCCTCAATCAGGCAAAAGAATTACATACTAGCCGCAAGAAGCGGCGTATCCAAGACGGTGTCGACTTAGAAGAACTGCCAATGTCTTGTGTCAATGAACAGGATCCAACAAAGCGGATTGTTGACGGTGCGCAATTCAAAGTTTCGCGCTCCAACAACAGGCTTACATTGTTACGGTCAGAGCCGCCAACGTCACTGGCTGCAACTTCACAGCCCAACCAGCCTGCGACGCAGACTGAGAGTGAAGTTCATACTTTCGGGCTCGATGAAGTAGTACGTACATGTCCTTTTTGACTATTAGAATTGCAGTTGTCTGATGCATGCGTTTAGGCTGAAGATGACACGTTACCTCTTTCTCTTCGTAGGGCTCGACGTGTCAACTGCCGTCTTCCAAAACGGTTTCGCGACATGCTGCCAGAGGCTCCTTTGCCATTGCCCCCACAAGAAGTGGTCCTACTCGAAGCCCCTGCGAAGCCGAATTCCTGTCATACTCAACCGACCGCACCTGTCCTATCAAATCCGAGCATGCACCCTGTCGAGCCTAGTCTTTCGGAGAAACATCATCGCCCAGTCGTAGTCACCCAAACAAACTCATTCGGCTTATTTCGTTTATATGAAGAGGGTTCGACTCCAATCAATGACCCCGAGGATCAGAGTGGGCGTGATCCGCTCGGATTAGGGATCAAATCCGGGTCCGTGACGGCTTTGCAGTCCAACTTTGCGAAGACTTTCCACCCTTACCCTAATGAGAATTCGTGGAGAATTGGCGACTGGTATTGGAACCATGGCGCCCAGAAGTCCAAGAAAGGCTTCGAGAGCCTCTTGAAGATTATCGGAAACGCTAACTTCCGGTCTGAAGACTTGCGTCACACTAAATGGTGTGCAATTGACCGTGAACTAGGCCGTTTAGACGTCGGTGGCAACTCTCATGAAGAAAATTCAAGCCAGGGTAGCAATTCACAGGACTGGTTGCCTGAGGATGACGGTTGGATGCGGAGAAGCGTTACAATATCTGTTCCGTTTTCCAGACGTTCTTTACATCCGGGCCCAAGAAATTACACCATCTCTAGCTTTTATCGCAGATCGCTTCTTTCTATAGTTCGCGACAAGCTCTCGGATCCGTCGCGCTGCAGGACCTTTCGTTTCGAGCCTTATCTCCTGCGGTGGAAACCATCCCCGGCACATGGAGGGGATGATGTCGGTGTATATGGTGAACTTTTTTATTCTGAAGCATTCCTTGCAGCCCACCGCCAGTTACAAGACCTACCTCCGGATTCCAGCAGTTGCACCTTGCCTCGGCGTGTCGTTGCGCTGATGTTTTGGTCCGACGCCACTCAACTGACTTCTTTCGGTGATGCCAAACTATGGCCTCTATATCTTTACTTCGGAAACGAGTCAAAGTATCAGAGGGGCTCTCCAACCGCAAAATTTTGCTCTCACGTTGCATACTTTCAGACCGTACGTGTTTGTAGACAATGAGACCTAGCACTAATCAATATTTGAATGCAGCTGCCTGACGAGTTCAAGGATTTCGTGGTAGAACACACCGGAGGTGATAAGAAACCTAGTGACGGTTTGTTTACTCATTGTCACAGGGAAATATTCCATGCACAATGGAAAGATATATTAGACGACGAATTCCTTGAAGCATATGAACACGGCATGGTGTTCACGTGTGGGGACGGCATCAAGAGAAGGTTGTTCCCTCGGATCTTTACCTACTCTGCAGACTATCCTGAAAAGTACGTATTGACTATTGTGTTGGACTAACATCTTACGAGCCTTGCTTACAGGGCGCTCATTGCTAATATTCGCAACATGGGCGGATGCCCGTGTCCGCGATGTCTTGTCCCAAAGGACAAAGTGCACAACGTTGCCACGGCAAATGACTTATCGCAACGCCGTGACTTATCGCGGCATGACACACCGGAGCGGCGCATGAAGATCATATCTGCTCGCCGGTTGATTTACGAAGAGGGATTAGCTGTTGACACTCCTCGAGTGGAGACGCTTCTCAAGCGGGAATCTCTAGTGCCAACTATAGTGCGTATTCTCGACTGTGTCCCGGGAATGAGATCACTGATGCTTCTCGAGAATGCATTTTCAGAACGACTAAGTCATACAGGGTTCGACTTCTTCCTCATACTCGTTGTTGACTTACTACACGAGTTTGAGTTGGGAGTTTGGAAAGCTATTTTCATCCACTTGCTTCGCTTAATCGATAGTTTGAAGGGGAATATATTGGCTGAACTGGATCGCCGGTGAGAGCATTAACTTCTGTTGCCGCGTTCTGTAATGATTGATTGCGAGAAGGTTTCGTCAAACGCCCACTTTCGGTCGCAGCACCATTCGACGTTTTCGTAAGAACGTCTCGGAGATGAAGAGATTTGCGGCACGAGATTTCGAAGATGTATTGCAGGTTTGTGTTTTATTTTGCTTGTCACCACCTGGGCCTGCCCTACTGACACGGCTGGTTGGAGTGCTCTATTCCCGTTTTCGCAGGATTACTGCCGGACCCTCACAGCGCTAAAGTTCTGCACCTGTTATTTGTTCTCGCTCATTGGCATGGTTTAGCCAAACTCCGTCTACATACTGACAAAACGCTTCGTATATTCGATACGGTGACGAAAGACCTTGGTGAATATGTTCGAAGTTTCGCCTCAGATCTGTGTCCTAGTTTTGCAACAAAGGAGTTGCCCCGCGAAGCTGAGGCCCGACTACGGCGACAAGCGCAACAAAGCCAGGTCAAGTCAAAGAAAGCCGAAACAATTGCACCGCGTTCACAAGCACGACAACCAAAGTTGTTTAACCTTCAAACTTACAAGTTCCACGCCTTGGCGGATTACCCATCGCAAATAAGAATCTATGGCACCACCGACTCATATTCTACGCAATCTGTACGTGCCCTTTCCCAGCAGTGCTATATATTAAGTTGATTTTCTGCACCCAGGGAGAACTGGAGCACCGCACCAGTAAAGGTCGGTTCATCAGAACTAGCAGAAAAGGTTATGTACCGCAGTTGGCCGCTATCGAACGGCGGCAAGCTCGTATCCAACGTATCCGTACGCAACGTGATGCGCTCAGCATAGTGGACTCGGATCCAGTACCAAATAATGCGGATGAGCACCATATCATCGGCAGATCTCAGAATTTCCCGGAGGAGCTCACGAGATTCGTGCAATCCAACATTGATGATCCCGCCACCAAGGTTAGTACATGATCCTCACATTCTGGATCACCAAATTTATATCTCACTTGGCCCAGAATTTCGTCTTGAAAATGAAGGCTCATATTCTTCCCCGTATCGCTGCCATCCACCAAGAGGGTGTCGAAGGACATGCGGTACTTGATGCGACCACCGACATGGATCTTTCGGAGAACTCTGATAATGCCAACTTGCGTCTATCGCGATTGAACCACGTGGTTTTCAATGGGAACAAGATTTACCGACATCGCCTGCTTCGCATCAACTACACGAGTTACGACCTTCAACGTGATTTTGACACTATCAACCCTCGCACGGATAATCGGAATATCATGTTATTGTCCAACCTAGACGACAGTGACGGTCATCCATTTTCCTATGCACAGGTGCTAGGAATCTTTCACGCCAATATTATTTACACCGGTCCTGGGTCGAAGGACTTTAGGTCACGTCGGGTTGAGTTCGTGTGGGTACGGTGGTTTGAGCTTGTACAGGAATGCACCGCGGCGCTCGGATGCGAGCAGAATACCCTGGATACCGTCAGGTTCTTACCAATAGCAGATGAAGATGCCTTTGGTTTTGTTGACCCTGCCGACGTGCTCAGAGGTTGCCACGTCATCCCCTCCTTCGTGGATGGCCCACTTCATCCTGATGGGGTTGGGATGTCTCGCTGCGCGGATGATTCCCAAGACTGGAAATGCTATTACATTAATCGGTGAGCTCGAGTCTTATTCGTGCAACTCCATCCAATAAACCCTTCTAAGTTTCGTAGATCGTGATATGCTCATTCGCTATCATTGGGGACTAGGTATTGGACATACGTATTCACATACCACAGCAACAACTGCTGTCAATCCCGAGTCGGAGGTACTCGACACTGGCACACCTCCGAAGCGACCTTCACGTTCAAGTCTGGACAAACACGGTGCGAGAGATCAGACCAGCCATATCGACGACAAGATCAACGACTGGGAAGATGATTTAGAGCTGCAGGTCGAGTCCGAGTCTGAGCCATCGATATCCGGCTCCTCGTCCGAGTCGGAAGAGTCTCAGGCTGACTCGGAGTCGGAGTCGGAGTCTGTCTTGGGAGACTATGCCGATATGGAGGGATGGGACGAATCATACCCGGATGCCTTTGGTGGATACGAGTTTTAGGTTGCATCTTTTGTTGTTAGTAGGTCTACTAAATGCTGGTGAAAATGTGGCCTATGCTTTCTCAATCATGTCTCGGATACTACGTCGCATGTCCGTCGACATAGTACAAACTCCCACGGATCTGTACTACTACTACTACCAGTCCACCGCCCCTACAAGACCCTCCCAACACCCCATCAACGTTACGTCGTGGTGGATCGTGCGCATTGGATCTGCCGGTGGAGCTACGCCAACATCCAACTGTACATCGGCCATTGGCACTTCTTCCATTGCCACCATCGGTCTTCTCGTCGTGAATATAAACGTCCCAATGAAGGCACAGAAGATCGGCCGTACGTTCAAGCTCGCCTGCCGCTAGCACGCACCTCAGGCGGTTGCAGGAGTGGAACTTGGAGCACCCTCACCCACCCACTGGGGGCCCAGTCAGTTGTCCTCCGTCTACACATCATTGGCTCTAAATATCTTTACTTCCTCAGCAAACACAACTCTTGCGGTCAGTAGGCACCGTTTTTACCCGCGACGTAACTCTCATCATACTCTTCTCAGTTTTGTGGTCTCGTTGCTGTATTCGAGGCACCATACCCTTGATCAAGCCATCCACCTCGAAGTCTGAGTCACAGTCTGGCTTCTTTTCTCTCCGTGCCCTTCTCAGCTCAAACGACTAGAAGAACTAACGGCTATCAAAGGGAGAATTCATCACAGTCGAGCAAGGATCAGAAGAGTGGGATACTGGTCAGTCCCGTCGACGTGTTTTTGGACGCTGATACTTAATTTGCACTTTAGCTCAGGGTTATTCTCGACTCCCTCCCTCTTCTCACGTCACTCCGACCGTGGTCGTCGAATTCTGATCTCGCTCCTCTCGCTCCTTCTCCAACTCTACCCATAGCATCCGTACAGGGTTGGCACGGGACACTCCCCGCGGAACGCCCGACGGCTCTTCGGGACAATTTAACCCTCTACATCAAGTCCACTGCAACCGCAATCCCCTCACCCCAGCTGCACCAGCCAATATACCAACGCCCACCCTGCCGGCACCCGTGCAACCGATCGCCCCAACCCCAGCGACGGCCCAGGCTTACGCCGGTTATTCCTACAGCTACGCGTCACCCTACCGGCCGGAGTTATCTGTAGTACAAGCCCGGTCAGCCGCCCTACTATCCCAACGCATACCCAACCCCAGCGACTGCCCAGACGCATGCGGCAGCACAAGGGCAACCGTACGCCGCGACGGGACAACAGCAATACACATATTCTTCTTGGCACCAGTACAATCCCCAAGCCCAGGGTGGCACGTCCGCGGGCGGATCACACAAAGGGACTCAACAGCCAAGCACAACTGCCGCTGCGCCCACGACCGCGGGTGGAACGTAGACCGCCTCAGCAGGTTCCAGCGCGGCCGGCTATGTACCGACGTTACCTCCACACATGGGGAGCGTGATCGCGGGACAGCCTGGCACCGTGGGTGCCAGCCACTCTCACAAGTCGATTTGGCAGAGCAGTCCCCGAACGCGAGCGCGAATGAAGATCATGACCCGACCAAATGCCGACGGAGAATGGTAATCGTAACGGTAACGGGTCGCACGTCCCCGGTCTCCCGGAGCCGTATCTGACGGAGCCCAGCCATCGTTCGTTGGCGAATGTGGCAGAGCCATTCCTAGCATTCTCTAGTGGCTTCGACTCGTCACGCAAGTCGAGCTACGCGTCATCTGACTTGGAGGACGTTTCTTCTGGCAGAAACATGTTCGGACGAGTCGTGTGGAGAGGACCAGAGGACGGATGGAAGGTGCGCGCGGTGAGTGGCCTTTCGATGTTGTGTTCTTCGTTGCATCGCCTCACATGTTGATATACATTTCTGGCTTACAGTGTGCCGGTTGTTCAAGTCGCTATCACCAATCAAACAGGTGGTCAAGTATGATTTGCCACAGTTGATTCGAAACAGGTAGATTGGGATGTCAAGACTCGGTGATGGTGGGCGCGAGACAGAGATGATTGACGCCAGCGGGTGATTTGGTGTTAATTAATACGTGCCAGTATCCTGAGTGTCTCGGTAAATGTAGCACGATTCTGGAGGAATGACATTGTGATGATGAAACGGTACCCAAGATAGCGCGATTTGCGCTAGGGATGGCGTACAACAGCCCGCCTGCGAAGTGATCGTGTTCGTCGGGAGTCGGGGATTGGCGCTTGCGGGCGCCGCTACGATGACCATAATCAAGTATCCTCAGAGTCGCCTGAGTACGCGCCGCTCTCCGACCTCCCCAACGGTGTGCGGGTACAGAGACCCGTAGGCAACCCGTGACGGGTTTTACCCGCGGGTCGTCGTCGTCGACCAGACTGGTCACTTCGTAAGTTTTTTTCTGTTCTGTTCTGTTCTTTTTTTTTTTTTTCACGCTCCAACACCGGCTTCATGACTCAGTACTCAGACTTGGACAACGACCACCATGCGGCGCCACGACGATACAACGTGGACGCCGACGTGACTCCTACACGACACAACACACAACGGTGACCGTCGTGACGCGACTTGTGGACGTCACCCTCTCCTTCAAGTTCCTCGCGCCCTAGTAGTAGCATGCACCACGCACCACATAACAACGACTCGGACGATGGCAATGTGGCGTGCCGGCGACTCGGGACGACTCGCAACAACGACGACGATGACGATGGGGCGATGCGGTGTGAACGACCGGATGGAGCGGATGTTAGTGCGTAGTATATTCTGTCGTGCTGACGACTAACGCGATGGTGTGCGCACGACGCAACAACGGCGACTACTGCAGTTGATGCGCAAGGCCGTCTTGGGGTTAGGATGTTGACCTTTTGATATCCGCTGTTTGGAAATTGTAGTTGCGCATAGACAAGATCGTTGAGGTGTGTCACATGAGCGGTGCGCAGGTCCGTCTTGTTGCTTTCCGTCGCTCTTTCGAGGTGGAACGCTGACGAGAGCCTGTGGCGACCGATCAGGCCGTCCATCCTGGGTGAGACCGCGTTCCTTTCGTTCTGACGTTATTGTGACTGAAACGGGCGTTTAGGTATGGTTTCCTCCGCGAGAACGCCAAATTTACCGAACTTCTTGCAAAGGAAGGGATCGTGTTCATTGGCCCGCCTTCGAGTGCCATAATTGCCATGGGCTCCAAGAGATGAGTATACATCCCCGAAGTGTATTTCACCCTGTGATGATGAGAAAAAAAAACAGCGAATCCAAGAATATAATGTCCGGTAGGTCCTAGATCATCTTTGCCTTGTAGCGATGTTGACGTTCCGGGATCGAAGCTGCTAGCGTGCCGTGCGTTCCAGGTTATCACGGTGATAATCAAGATTCTCAATTACTCTTCAACGAAGCAGAGAAAATTAGTAGGTCGACATGGATCACTGGTCGAACGTCACTCTAGCTCGCTTCAGGTTAGCCGGTTTTGATAAAAGCCATTCATGGCGGAGGTGGAAAAGACATGCGTGTCGTATCGATACCTTCCGAGTTCATGGATGCTCTGGAATCTGCAAAACGCGAGTCGTTGAAAGCGTTCGGTGATGCAAACGTTCTGGTCGAGAAGTACATCGAGCGCCCAAGGCACGTGGAAGTACAAGTCTTTGCGGATGTGCTGGGCGGAGTGGCCAGTCTCTGGGAGCGAGATTGCTCCGTACAAAGACGGAACCAGAAAATTATCGAAGAGGTGAGATATACTTTTGATTGCAACGAATGGCCAGTTGACCTCCTTTTTTAATAGGCTCCTGCACCAGGCCTTTCTCCCGAACTTCGCGCAGACTTGTCCGAGAAGGCTGTCGCTGCTGCGAGAGCGGTTAACTATGTTGGAGCGGGTACCGTGGAATTTATCTTTGATAACAATACTCAGAAGTTCTACTTCATGGAGATGTGAGCATTCGTGATGTTATGTGCTATAAAGTGGAGCTAAAGCTGGAAGTAGGAACATACGTTTGCAGGTGGAGCACCTCGTCACTGAAATGATAACTAGTCTGGACCTCGTAGAATGGCAGCTCGAGGTATTATTTGCGCCCTAACGCGATTTCGTTCTGACTTACAAACGTGACAGGTTGCAGCTGGTAACCCGCTTCCTCTCACTCAGTCCTCTATTCCTCTGATCGGACACGCGTTTGAGGCACGAATCTATGCAGAGAACCCCCGAAACGGTCTCCTTCCGGACTCGCGCCGGCTTTTATACCTCTCGACACCTACCCCAACACACGTCTTTGCACCTCCTCCACCACCTTTCTCTTCAGAATTGGTTAGGCCTTCACGATGTGTTCCCGATACATCTGCTGTGATTACTCCTTCACTCCGACTCGAGCAAGGCGTTACCGATGGAGCTCAGATTGGTGTATTTTATGACCCAATGATTGCCAAGCTCGCGGTTCACGGACGGGATCGGAGCGTGGCCTTGAGAATGCTCAGACGAAGACTGAAAGAATATAAAGTAGTCGGTGTTGCTACCAACATCGAGTTTCTCAGAACGCTTGCGGGCAACGATGCATTTATTGAAGGAGACGTCGAAACAGGGTTCATCAAGAAACACCGTGCAGAGTTGTTCCCCCCCATTTCGGACCCCTCACCAGAACTTTTAGCGCAGGCTGCGCTGTATGTCGTCCTTCGAGATCAAACACCTCCATCAGCCCTGCAAAGCCCTTGGGTGAATCTCGGGGCAGGAAGGTTCGTAGGGGACGTCTACGAGCGTACCATTACACTATCCAAGGACGAACCTGCCGCTACCCACATCAACATCACGCTTAAACACACCTCACCTGGTCGCTTTGACATTGTTGTGAATGGCCCTTCTCCGACGACTTTCAAGTCAGTCACTGCGCGTCTCTCTTCACCCACAACCCTTGCGGCATTGTCGACGATCACTACGATCGTCTCGCAACTTCCGCCGCCGGCCTTGCCTGCCTCGACATCTTCGAATGCGATGGAACGCCTGCATCTTTTCTCGACGGACGGGAAGAAGACTACGCTTGCGCTCCCTCCTCCTGCGTGGCTCTTGTCGTTAGGAGGAGACATCCTTACCGCACACAAAGGCGCGCTCCGGGCACCTATGCCAAGCTTGGTCGTCGAAGTGCGGGGCCGCCCGCGACATGACGACGACACGACGACGGACGACGGATCAGACGAGGCCAACAAAGTGAGTACCTCATCCTCGCCCTCGCCCTCACCATCCTCACCCTACACCCTCCTTCGTGCAACCACCCAAACGTCGACATAACGACAACTCGTGCCACAATATCACGACGATGACGACGGCAACGCAACAGCACGACGACGAACAACATGACGACTGGCGCGACGGAATGCCACGACGGTGAGTACACCTCGTCCTCACATCCCTACCCCCTCTGTCGTGCAACATTCACACATTGACGCGACGACGAACGACGCGACATGGCATCGCGCACCGTAGCATTGCAACGGCAACGGCGACATCGACGACGCAATGACACCGCGACGACAAGGTGGCATGGCGGACGCGGCACGACGACAACGGCGGGACAATGACACGGCCGGCACGACCTCAGCGACACCGCGACGTCCCCAACACCACCACGACGTCGACACGGCGACGTTGCAACAGCAACGACGACGAGAACGACGACGACATCGCGTCACGGCGAAGACGATGAGGACGGGGAGACGGCACCGCGTTAGTGACACCGCGGACCGCGACGAGAAGGGAAGGACGGGGAGGACGGGGAGATAGCAGTGACACCGCGACGACGACATCGCGCAAGGGCGAAACAACGAGGACGGGGAGACGGGACGGCGTCAGCGACGACGCGACGAGGACGGCGAGGGCGGGGAGACGGGATGGTGTCAACGACACGCACACCGTGACCACGACCACGACCCGGTGAAACTACAACGACGACGACGGGGAGATGTCACGGTGTCAGTGACACCGCGGTACCGCGATCACGATGACGACGACACGGCCGCCACACCCTCTCCCCACGTGTCCAATTGTATAACGTATAGACTACGTAGTAGTTCACAAAATAAATCACTTGGTAAGAATCCTTCGAATGTTTGAAGTGATTGTACTCTGTACGCGCGCTGTGAGCGTTGTGACGGCACTGTGACAGCTCTGTCAAGCCTGAGGCCCTGGGGACCTTCAATCTGTCTACACAGTGGCTGCCAGCATTGTACAGCCACAAAGTGATTTACTCATAATGAATATATATTCTAAGAATCTGATTTATAGAATGACATCAAGATAGTAAATTGCAGTTCAAATATCAATGTTTGCCATGTTCTCTATGCCTGATCCTGATACTGTCAGCAAGCCTCTGATAGCCCAATGCCACTCTGTATTCTAAATGATTTCTGATTGACTGATAATTGCTGATCAACCATTATCCAATTTATATCATGATGAGATTTAAGTGTAAGTTGGGTGGTTGTCATATCCAACATTGTATTACAGGGGCAATCATGGTAGTGTTATTAAAAACCATTATTGCACATAATTTATCTGATTATCCCAGAAAGATATATTCTGATACATGGTCCATATTTAATCATATATTTTGTCAACCAATGCTTGTCCTCCATGGCTGATCATGATGTTGTCATCCAGACATCTTCTAGGCAACAACTGCTAATCAATGGTAAGTTATACCATACATGGAAGGTATTCTAGATTGATTGTAATCACTGACCATATGATATCTGATTCTGTCATAATGGTATCTGATGGTGAGTGAACAATATCTGGAAATATCATCAATTATCACACATATATGTTTTGATCAATAGATTGACATTAAGAAGGTATATTGAAATTCATGATCTGGTTTTACCATGCTGATTTTAGGATTGTCATCCAGATATCTTCTAGGCATTCCAATATCACTACAGGCTCTTGATGATGTTTGGATTATAGTTATTGATCAAGGTCTGACCTGATATTATCACACATATATGTTTTGATCAACAGATTAACATTAAGAAAGTATATTGCCCCTTGATGATCAATATCTACCATGTCCCCCATGGCTGATCTGGATACCATCATTAAGGTATACTCAGGCATCTCAGTGTCACTCTATCTTCAGAATGAAAATGAACTTATAATATCTGATCAACTATTGTCCTATTTCTATCCTGCTGGGATTCAATTGCAATTTGTATCTGGAAATATCATCATCTCCCCAATTTCCTGATGGGAGCGGATGTGCAGTTTCTGCCGAATTTCACGGAGAGCCGTAGGAGTTAGTGTAGCGGACGTTGCAAGGAATGGAATATTAGGTGGTACGAAAGACTGCAGGTCTCCCAGTTTGCTGTAGGCTGGGCGGAAGTCACCTCCCCACTGTGAAATGCAATGTGCTTCGTCAATAACTTGAACACCAACTAAGTCTTTCGTGAACTCGGGTGATTTAAGTAGGTCACGAAATCCCTGATGTTGCAGGCACATCTCTGGACCAACAAGAATCGCCTGATAGCGCCGGTTTTTCAAGTCCTATGGTTACAAATGACTCGTCGTAGGTTTCATGTCCAATCATAAACTTGCCGTACCTTTCTCATTCTTGTACTCCATGTATCACTGTTAACATCAATTGCCGAGACCTTCATGTTCCGAAAGCGCTCTTTCTGTGCAGACAGAAACTCGGATGAGATCATGGTGCTGCTCGAAGACATAAAACACACCTGATCATGCTGGAGGGATTTTAAAGGTGAAATAATTATGATGCTTTTTTTTGGATCCTTAAACAGCGGCATAACGAATGGCAGTGTCTTGCCAGCACCGGTGCCCGCTATGATTATGCTGTCAATACCCAATAGTAAGGCCTCTGTAGCATCAAGTTGCCACGAGTATGGTATTCTGCCCTCGCATCGCTGCTGAACGAGACTCGAAATTTCTTCTCTCGTCTTTGCAGAGTCATATTGGTGTTTGCGAGTGGCCTCTGTGCGAGCACGTGCAAGGCAGTCCTGTGTTTCATGCCATCGCCCTTTAGGGGACATAAGTAAGCCCTCGAAGAAGTCCGGATAACTACGTTCCGGTGAGGGAGAGCAAAAATAATTTAATTATCTACCGGCGCGGTTCGACGACTACCTAATTAGGTGTGTTGTGCCTGTGACACTCCGTGACGTGTGATGGACGGGGGGTTTGCCATACGAACTGCACCAGACGTTCTAGAGAGGTTTCTGCAATGCAAATTGAAACCCAGCTGTACTCAGCTGTCTCAGAACGGATGGAACCGAGACTACACAGCGCTCACAAACGTGCCGGTATGCGCGCTCTGCTTACATAAGGCGCGGGTCGGAGTCGACGTCGTTGCCAGTCTCTATTATCCCCCGAAGTTCGAACGACGTCGCACACGATGGCCACGACAAGGACGACAACCACCACACCACCATCGAAGAAGAAGAAGGAAACTCCACAGCGAGTCCCTGGAAACGGTAAAGATTCAGGTCGGCCATCATCTCGTGTGTCTCTCGGACTCTCTCCGCGTCCTCGGCGGCGGCACCGAATTCGCCCTTGGAGCCATCACCGCCGACGGCCTCTTTGTAGGACAACGACGAGATCGTGGACGCGCTCAAAAGCCCCAGCCTCATGCTTGCCGAACTGCGCACGTGTCCAGCTCTCTCGAGTTCCTCTGACCACACTATAAGGTGTCGCACGACACGGCCATCTTTGACGCCCTCCGTCGAACATCTCTCAAACTACCTGTACGACGTACACATACAGTCCAGGAAGATCTCTACGAACTTGTCCAGTACGTTGTCGTGATCACTGTCGGCTCCGCATCTCTGACGCATCAGTCAAGGAAATCATGAGCAGAGGCGTATTGAATCCCATACGCGGGTTCTGTCTGCGCCACTATCTCAGTGGTCAAACCTGCCCGTCGGGACCGAGTCTGGGTGAGCTCACACCGCGTCGCGTCGTCCGTTTGCTGACCTAGCCTAGTCCCCAAGGGTCCTTCCAAGACTCGATCGCGTTCGTACTCACGAATTTCATAGAGATGAACAAGCTCTGGGTTC
>JBBPPW010000439.1:0-15573 GCA_038092215.1 Leccinum broughii | reverse complement strand
GATGTGTGCAGAGCTTTGTTCCATTGGAGCGCAGCTTGCTTAAGACCGTAGATGGCCTTGTTTAAGCGACAGACTTTTGTCTCTGATCCTTTCTTGACGAAACCTTCTGGTTAAACTAGATATAGTTCTTCGCCTTTGTCAAGTTCTCCGAAGAGGAATGCAGTCTTGACATCCAAGGCTTCTATCTCCCAATCCTCAAGGGCTGCTAGTCCGAGGAGTAGTCTCACCGTTTTGAAACGGGCGACTGGAGAAAAGGTTTCCTCAAAGTCTATCCCAAAGACCTGGGTAAAACCCTTTGCAACGGGCGACTGGAGAAAAGGTTTCCTCAAAGTCTATCCCAAAGACCTGGGTAAAACCCTTTGCAACAAAGCGACCTTTCTTTCTACCAGTGATGGGCTTACGACCTGCAGGTAAATCAACCAAATCCCAAACCTTTCAGTCTGCAAGAGATTTAATCTCTTCTTCCATCACTTTCTGCCAGAGCTTCTGTTCATCTGCTGGTAACCACTTTATGTCTCGGTAATGAACCGGTGTGCCAACTGCATTGGCTGCGGCAGCTAGATGACAGCATATCCATTGATTGGAATACATCTCTCCTATATCCAAATCCTGCAGATTGGTGGGAATCGGTTCTTCTCCATCCATGGTCTCGTTAACTGGAGTCAACGGAGATTGCTCCTCCTGAATAGGACTTATCGACCTATCCCGTTGCTGCTGTAGCTCACGCTCGATTTTGAGGGGCGTACGATCTCCATAGACATTGTCTGGTATGACACATCTCTGGGGAATCCGAGTTGATCTCGGTCGAACGGGTGGAGGCATTTCCCGTTCAGGGATAGTGGGTCAATAGTGATGAGGCCTATCGCAGAATTCCTGTAATGTTTCCTCTTTATCTTGCCTTGGAGGTAACCAATCTCGACGTCTCGGAAGTGAATCCGATGGAGGTTGCGACGGAGTAGGTCTCTCAGGAGGAACATATCTCCTCTGAGGTTGAGGAGAACGTTGGTCTAAAGAGCCGGCACATTTCCTTTTCCAAGCTGGTTTATAGGGTGAACCCTTATGACCAGGTGGCGGTACTAGGAACAAAACAATGCAAATACGCAGAAACTCACAACTGTCCACTGGCAGCCTGTCATGCCGTCCGCAGGTCTCCATGTCACCAACAATCAGGTGACAATGGGCCTCACAACCTGTCGGGAGGGTAGAAGTCAAAAGGATTGAAGGTGATAACGATGCTGTGAATTGCTATGTCCCAGTCAATGAACGGACAACTCACGCATGAACGTAGCATATGTTTTCCATGTCTGCATTTTCTGGCATAGAGCTGACAACATCTTAGATGAGAAATGGGTGGCTTGTCGACGGCATACCTGTAGAGGTCAAGGACACTATAGTTGATGAAATGACGATTGTGGACATGCAGACATATGGTTGTATGTCGAAGAAGAACTACAACGACATGCACGCAGCCATGTATTGACGTTACAGTCGTGCGTTGCAGCCGTTTGGTGTCAACATTGATGAACTAGCCGCTGTACTCCAGGACCATAAATCTGTCATCTCCGGCTCATTCGCTCTGTACGTCTTTGATCCACGGGGTGGATGGAAACCGCAAGACATGGATATTTACGTCCCTCAGCAACAGAAGATGAAGGTTGTCCATTGCTTTCGAGCATTTGGTTATGTCCCTGTCCATCGACCATCTTGTGTGTATAGGGGCAACTCAATGAAGATGCCATTTCTATCAGTCACTACACTCACCAACGGGGACCGCAGAGTCGACATTGTTGAATCTAGCACCCATTCATCTATCACCCCAATCTTCAACTTCCACTTGATGGCAGTCATGAACTTCATTGCTGGTGATGGATACTTCTCAGCATATCCTCGAATGACAACACAGAAATAAAGTCTGTTCAATGGAATCACAGACAATTATGCAATTTCCCCACGAAGTCAAGAGGAATGTTGGCAGAAGTATGAGAGCTGTGGGTACGACCTGCAGACCACAGGCAAAGTCTGGGCGGATAAAGAAGGGAATGATCATCGATGCTACGAAGCGAAGGACTGTCCTCACAGGGTAAGAACAGCATATGACCGTGGATGCATGTTCATCCAATAGCCTCGAGGTGCCGAAGGGGTAAAAGAGATGCAAGGCAAAGACGCCCAGGGAAGTTGGAAGGAAGGGCGGCCACCTATGTGGTGTTTAGGTGGCGAGGCTTGCATCGAAGGACACGAACATTTAGAAGATTTTGTGTCGTTGGTGGGCAGTGCAGGAGCTGCATGAAACAAGACAGAAGGAAGGCCAGGATAGAATGAAGGATATCGATGAGATTTAATAGAATATAATATTACGTAGGCGTCAGCAATGTCACTGGCATTTTGCCACCGTTGAATATGACCTCCGAACATTACCTCACAATTCAATTTGTGGATGTACGAATGAATATACTTTGTGATGAATTCAAACAAGTCTTCTGTACATTCTGAATAGCAATCACTGAAGAACACCATTCACCCAAGTGGACGACACAAATCAGTAAAGGTGAATTTGTGTACCAATATCGATGAACATGAAGAAATAGTGAGGCATGTTTTGGTGTCTACTACACAGTGATGAACACATCAACAGAACAGTTGCAACTGGGGCTGCCAAACCAGTGTCGTACCCAACACTTTGTAGGTTACAGGAAATTGTCCATAGGGTGATGACAGATATTCACAGTTAATAATTGACGTAACTTGAAGGAAGTGGAATACCGTGAAGTAGTTTGAGTGGAAGCGAATGAAAGAAGAGAAGGAATGTCAAATAATATCAGGTAATTCGAGGATCCAATGTGCATAGAAGGAAAGGTATGACAAGCAGATCAAGTCGACGATTCATCATCAAACACGAGAGCAGACTTCCCTACAGTGACAGTTGGCATGGTGGAATGCATGGCATCAGTGGCAACCACAGGCCCCGATGTCTCAGTTTCATGACAATGGATGAACTAGGAAAAAGGTGAGAATGAATGTATATATGAAGTATGGAATCCTGGCCAACCTGGCTAGCTTTTTCAGATGGGATGAGTTGTAAAATGTGTTCCATGTTCAGATGTGCACAGACAATCTTGCGGTGCTGTTGAAGGGTGAAAACATCAAGCGTGACAGCAACATCGATGAAATCACCTTCGCAAAATACAGATGGTGCACAAGCAACCGCTCTTTCAAGTCTGCTGTTCCACCTGCCAGTCTGCAACCTGTTGATAATCCTCCACTTGTCAGCAACATGCCCTGTAAGATTCAAGGGATCTTCAGTCTTCTCGATGACAGTGCAATGAACATCTGAAGAAGCTCGGGACACCTGCAGAGAATGAATGGAAAGAGCAAGATGGCACGTTGACGAAATGGACCTTGATGAAAACCCTACACTGGATTGCCTTGAAGTCGTATGCTCCGTTGTGCGGCTTCTTTTCAGTGAAACCAGAATAGGTGCGTCGTGAAAGAGTGCCAACTCATCCGGAGAATTTTGTATGACATAATCAATCCTGTGTCTGCAAAGAGTTTTATAATCAGACAGTTCAAAGTCAACACCATCTCCAAACTGAACAGGCATCATGGGCGATTTACCATTCCATGCAATTCCAAGATGGACATGGTGAAGCAAATTAATGTATGCTGGATCGGATGCTGACCTCCAATTTTTTTTCAGCA
The DNA here is from genome assembly GCA_038092215.1 of Leccinum broughii. Classification (NCBI taxonomy): domain Eukaryota; kingdom Fungi; phylum Basidiomycota; class Agaricomycetes; order Boletales; family Boletaceae; genus Leccinum; species Leccinum broughii. The sequence continues at coordinate 11,877 of JBBPPW010000439.1, read as the reverse complement.
GAATGACGTGTGTACTAAGACATCGCCATAGATATGCGCCTGTCAATGCAGTCTGACCCTGCTCAGTCTCACTGAAGCTTGGAGTCGGTTGAGATACGAGTTGATGTGCAAACAGTGCAACATCTTTCACCGGTTTCAGTTGGCCTAAGTCGCCACAAAAAATGACATTGACACCACCAAACAGTTTAAGACGAGCTATTGGATCAGCTGATTTCACAGTTGATAACCTACGTGAAACGGTGCACAGTAATAGAGCAGATACGAGGGACACTTCATCTAAGACCAGATAATCAACATGTTTCCAAACATCTTCAAGTTCTTGCCGATTAACTTTGTCAGTTTTACGAGAGATCTGCGATATGGAATGAATCGTGTAACCTCTTATCAACACAGCAGCACACCCTGTAGGTGCTGTCACCATCAATCAAGAGCGTGAATTCAGTCTTTCAAACAAAGAAACGATAGCACCAATGACATGACTTTTACCCGAACCACCAATACCAGATACAAACAAAAGCAATTGTTCTTTGTCAGATGTCAGGACATGATCACCTAGGATTCTAAATGCCATTTCTTGTTCAACATTGTTACAAATAGTGTTTTAAAGTCCGGTTCAGTCCGGTTATTTGCCTTATTTGGGCATAACCGAAACCTTAACCGGTTATGGAAATTCCTAATTTGGACAAAATATAGACTGAACCGATAAAAACCGGTTTCGATTGGTTTTCCTCGGTTTGGTAGCCAGTTATGACCGGTTCTGTGGTAGCTGAAAACTCACACGCAATCATAGCTTTCTGTCCATAATTTCTTTACATTAATCGGTTCACAGCATCTCGAGATATTGCCATTTTAAGATTTTCTCGAATATGTGCTTGAAGTAGCCAGAATATTCAATCTCGGACTCGTTAGGAAGTGGTTCCCACGCTTAGTAATGGCCGTACCGGATGTAGTAGACACCCCTATCGACCATCTGACCAAGTCTTTAGGCCAATTGGTAGTGATTTGCCTGAGATACAAGCAATCTCGACCTCCATGTGGATAAATTCTAAATATATTGATATCAAAGTCAAATCTTGATGAAAAAATACGCAAAAAATATGGATAAATCGGGAAAATGTAGGGGATATAGGGGTGTAAATAGCATAGCCACCATAACCGGTTTGGACCGGTTTTGACTGGTTTTTGTCCAGTTTTGAAAATTTCGAGATTTCTTGTAACATTGGGCATAACTGAACCTCTTTAAGCGGTTACAAGCGGTCAGGGTTCAGTTAAGTTAGGGTTTTTTATCAGTTATGCGACTGGACTTCGAAACGCTAGTTACAAATTCCGGTCTCATCAATAATCTTGTCTAATACTACAGAGTTTACAGGATTTCTATTATTGATGTGCGAATCTGACAGTTCAGAAACCGTGACAGAAGGAAGCTGATCTGCAGATTGGGATGGACGTGAATCCGGAGGGAGATCATTATCTGCAGAGTTGTGTTTCTGCTTTCTGAGCGCTTTCATCTTGCTACATAAATATTTGATGTGACACACATCGTCAAAACCGTGACAGAAGGAAGCTGATCTGCAGATTGGGATGGACGTGAATCCGGAGGGAGATCATTATCTGCGGAGTTGCGTTTCTGCTTTCTGAGCGCTTTCATCTTGCTACATAAATATTTGATGTGACACACATCGTCTTCTGTCTCCTCGGCGACACAATGTGAGTATTCAATGGTCATATTCGCTGTCACAGCTGAAACAACTTCACGAACAATCAGACGAGCTCAATTAAGGGCAGAGATTACTTCCAAAGCCGCGTGTTGAGACTTGTCAGTGATGGCAAGTGTCAACACGTCATCAACATCCATTACATCTGAATCATCCATAAGATCGATGTCACACACAAGGGATGCTTCCAATGTCATAACATCGAGTTCACTTGTGATGTCAGGAATACCGAGGTCATTTGGAACAAACAATGTGTGTGAGTCATTTGTACGTGCGGCCTTCCTCGCATCCTCACATTTGGTCTCGACATTCATGTTATCAATGATGTGTAGTATAACAGCATTGAACAAGGCAGAATTGAACGCAACAGTCCAAGGAGTATCGACATCTTTCAGATCCAACACGTGTCTCCACGGCATAAAAAGCAATAGCATTGATCTGCACCACTCATCATACATTTCAGATTCGGGGTCAGACCGATTAATCGGCAATGCACGACCACTGATGACGACGATATAGGGTTCGGATCGTAAACGAACAACATGTGTTTCATGCAGTGGATGTCCAGGCATAAACTGACCACATGGATTGGCAGGACGTCCAGAATTATTGTCTGTTCTTCCATGGGCACGATCGGTTTGTGCTGTCTCTTTGGTCAAGGAAGTTTTCTCGGCAAGCTGAACGTACTTCCATAAACTTAAATGTTCAAAACAAGGATCTGATGGTTGTGACAGATAATCACATACTGTGTTGTTCTCTCTCACACCATGTTCGTCGACAGACATATAAGAGATGTTCTCGACAGTATCATTGTTCCATTTTCTTTGCCGCAAAATCCACGGCGATCCAATTTAGACAAGCAAAAGGATGTGATTTATAGTGATCACCACCACCCACGAGATAAGACATTACTTGCTGGTGAGAGAGTTCTTGCTTCGCCATCAAAGTGTTTACAGATTTCACAAACAAACAATTTTCGCTTCAACTTGAGGTTTCTTGCTCACTGGTTGTTATAGAATTGCGATGCAGCACATACCTGATAGCATCTAGACCAGCATGGACACTGAGGCTACTCTTTGTTATATAATCTGTGATATAGAATACAAGTGCTTTGGCAGACAGACCTGAACTGATATACTTGATGTCCATGTTGCACTGCAGAAGAAAAAGTACAATGTCGTTGTAGTTGTTAATTCTTGGATGGAGCCGGTGTAACAATACTGATTGGGTATCAACATCAATCGACGTCTCTGGTCGCATCAAACCATCAATGCACATCCGACAATGACTGTCGTTCCATGGCTCTCCATTCCGCAAGTGTTTCCAACATGTTTCTGTGTGGTCATGCCAATTGCACACAATTGCAAGATCGGAAACAAAATGAGGGAAGGCGATCTGAAACTCGTCTAACGTTAGCTGGTCAATGGAAGGTTGTTCTTGCAACTGAGGATCTATTTCACCTTCTGGTACACGAGGGCGAGTCGAACCCTCTGAGAGTGTGACCATGGATGTCTGCCCAAGAAGTTCACATTTCACTATATCTTCAAGCCATGTAATGATAGCGGAACGAAATGTATCATCATCTTGCATGCGTTCACGCAACAAGCGAGGATTTGGGTTGCCTTTTATCCACAGCAACAAATGGATATGTAGTGTTCCCCAGCCTTGTGCCTTGACCATTCCATAATATGCTTCACATGTCCCAAATAAACTGTGCAACCATCCTTTTCCGAGAACGATAATGTCAAGAAATGCCTGAATCACATTGTCGAATGCAAGCGCAGCGACTGCAGGATTTTGAGCAACGAAGACAGAACGCTCATGCAGGGACATTTGTTGCCATATATTCAATTCGATCCCTCCACGCAGAGCAACCATAGTGTTATACACATTGTATGGATTGATGGTAACGAACAGGGCAGGAGTTCCAAATTGGCGAATCAATGCTCTAATCTCATTCTGACGACTCTGTTTGTACCCAGTGGTACCTCACATGTGACGAGATACGCTCTGCAACTTACGTAGAATGGTGAATGCACGTCGCTCTATGTTAGTCTCAGGACAGGCCCAAGGATCTGACTGCCACCGTCATAAAAGATCAGTGATTGCAGGTGCAACCTCGTACAAAGTCCTACCGATATCAGTCTGGTCGGTAGCAGAGACTCTGAAGTTCAATGGACTCGACCACTAACCTTTCATATTTTCACCTCTTCACATTGTCATGTATTTCTCAGCTTAGGCATGTTTCCTTGGCCTTTGAGCCACCCACTTAGTACTATATATATATATATGATGAGCTATAGGCCTTGAAGGCCAGTATACAGATTTCTCTACTTGAGTCACTCCATTCAGACTTTCACTCACTGTCTGTTGCTCTGATCATTCATCATTCTCATCTCTTTGTCTCCTAATCATCCACCCCTTTCTTCATCAAGCCACTTCCATCCTCAGACTCACCTTCCAGCCTTCAATCATAACAACAACTGCAGCTCAGCATATTGCCTGTTGGCCAATGCAATGGCAGCTTGACATGCTGCCAGCTGGCCAATAGGCTGGGAAGGACTGGATTCTTAACTTCACTGGTTGGCCAACAACTGCAGCTTAGCATGTTGCTGGTTGGCCAAAATCTGACTTGAAGTGGTAAACTTTTTGACAAAGGGCTATATGTAGTCATCCCTGGCCCCCTTCTCCACAATTCCAGGCAGACAGCAATATATGCCCACCAGATGCAAACAAAATCAAAGACAGTACCAAGATGGCTATTAAGCACCTCGTTCTCATAGAGAACTCTCTCCCAAACAACAATCAGTGTGAAGACATGATTCATTGGGCATTCTTTCATTGAGGCTCATGAAGTCATTAGAGATGATAGTAAGCTGTGCTCCCCCCTTATTTGTATTACAATTCATATCATCTGCTAGATAGGGCATGAAAGTGGGTAAAGATGATATTTGGCCTGGAATGCCGCCTGTTGTCAATACTAATGTCAACCACATGACTACTCTTTATGATGAGTGCACATTCTCTCGTCCCCTTTGCATACAACCTGGACTTGGACTGTTTAGTACTCAAGAAGATGTGCTCTATAAAAAAGACCAAGTATCCCATCTTCTACAAGACCTTAACTTCTTTCTCTGGAATTATAATGGATTGCGGCTCCCAACTCACCCTGTGTTGCAATTTCTCATTCTCACAACAGTCTTTCCAACTCATGGTGGAAAGCTTAGTCCCCATGTTGACAGAATACAGCTAGACATCATTTTCACCCTTGTGGGCACAGTGATTTACTGTGTGCTCAAGCTGACTGAGTAAGAGCTTGTGCAGTATTCTGGCAGCCTCTGAATGAAAAGTCAAACTTGAAATCCTCCAGGGAAAGAAGCCAAGATTATGTGTGTGTTAGTGTGCCATGCATCCCTCCAATATGGCTTGAATCACCTTGTTAAACAGTCAAATAAAATCCTATTCATTTTATCATTACAATGCATGTCAGAAGAGATATTTGATATGTGGCAATCTCTCCCCATAGAGCCAAGTCATCAAAAAATGTCTTTGACTTGCCAGTGGTCACCTGTGGAGAGTCATGCTCAGCAAGCCTGAGCATAACCTCAACTTTGCACTGGCTTTGCCAAGCTCTGCAATGTAGTAGAGAATGTAGAAATATTTATGTGTGACATTTTGCCACCAATGACTCATGAGTTGAACACATGTGTAATATACAACTATACATTATTTGGACCAGAGTTCTACTTTCATCAGTTTCAAATTCCATCTCATCTATCTCCTGCAGCAGAAACAGAGTTCCTTTTTGATGCAGCATTTGCATTCCTCAGGGGTAAGCTTGGGAATTTGGACGCAGTCTACATCCATAGCATTGGGATCAGAGGTAGTGGGAGCGGAGTGTTGGTGGTATGCAGGGCAAAGAGAGGGATTATGGTTTTGGGCGATGATTTTGTTAGCTCAGTCCCATTGTGTTTGGTACTGGGTGGCATGTTTGTACCAATCAGTGATGGTGGTGGGGACTGTGTCCATAGTATAGATCCTTTGGAGGGCTATGTGGTTCTCAGGCTAGAAAGCGGAGATGTATTTGGGGAGGGAAGGTTCGAAGGATCCTCCTTTTTTCTTTATGCATTTGGTGGAAAGCTAGGCGACGGCATTTCCAAGAAGGTCGTGGTGTTTGAAGGAAAGTTTGAACTTTGCTAGGAAGTCTAGGAAGGTACCCATCTGGATACCAGTCTTGACCATCCAGTCAGAGCGACATTGAAGGTTTCGACAATCTTGCACTCATAGTTGGTGTAGTTCATTTTGACGTTTGACTTGGCGACTTTGAAGAGTTCTGTCAAGATATCAGCTTAAAAAATCTTCGTGAAGGTGGCAGAAATTGCATTGTTAGCAGCCTCCAAAGGATTAGCACATGCTGGAGGAGGTTTTGCACAATGAGCGTCCTGCAGCTTTGCAGCAAGGGTGTGCTTTCGGCAGGTGAAAGAGACTTATACTCGGTCAGCAAAGCTTCCTTGAATTTTGCAATGAAAATCGGAAGCTTGAAACAGTCCCCCTTTGCATGAGTTGAATTTGCTTCAGACATTTTCTCCTTGATGAAGGCATTCCATGTATTTTCACGATGTAAAGACAACAAGTCCGCTAAGTGGGTGTTAGCAGGTAGTAGTCAGGGGTTTGCCTGGCAATAGGCTCGACCCTATAGAGGTCCAGGGAGTTCAGAAGGTTTCGTCGACGAGGGAGAAGGCATTGAACAGCAGTCCGACGGTAGTCCGGAGGTGTCAAAGACAGCCCGGTCGTAGTCTGATGTGACTGGTGGTAGTCTGGTTGTGTCGGCAATGAGAGGAACGGTGAGGACGAGCTCCATAGTGAGCTATTTGGTGTGGAGGGGTGATTGGAAAGTCATAGTAGCTGCATGGGATCTGTAGATGTATTTTCCAAACCAAGATACAAGTCTTTATAGTCCCGGGCATATCCCGAGACTGTCTAACGAGTCGTAAGTAGATATAACGATGTACAAACAAAACATCACAAAAGTGAAAAGAAAAGAAGATAAGACCGGAGGTTACCAGCCGGTATAGTGGTAGTCCGGTAGTACAGGACTAGCGGTACTGCGAAAAAGAGGACTGGACTGCGTAAGGATGGACCAGTATAGAGTATAAATGATGGGGAGACATTCTGGAATATGTGAAAAAGAGGGTATATGAACCTAGGGATTCCTGAATCTCTACAATGACAACACTCACGTAACTTGAAGTCAAGGAGCAGCTGGGTATGGGTCCATTTGACAGTTCTGGTAGTTAAAAAAGTTAGTAGCTTAGACAGTGATGTAGTAGTTAAATAAATAAAGATTGACGTACCGTTCATGCTGCTTCATGAGCTTCATAGCCTCCTTCAAAAATTCTTGCCGGGTGGTCACAAGGTCCGTTGCAAGCTGGAGGTGATTCTTGCAGTGTTCCGCCTTCTGCTCTGGTGCTAATTTAGCCTGTACTCACTTACCATTGACTTTGATGACAGAGGTGCATGCCATAGAATGATAAGCTTAGAGTAGAGTCAGGTCAGGGGGGGACAAGATCAATATTCATTCATACCACATTATATATGAGTATGTAGCTGGCAAAACAAACAAACCACTGGCAGTCATGCTTCACTTCACCTGACTTCGGACTAAATAAACTAGATTTTGGAGTAGAAAATTGACTGCCAGTGACCAATGAGTCTTACAACGATGCTCACTTGCGATGGCCATCACTTGGAGCAGCAGTTCAAGTAACCTGTCAGGGACACCATTCTTGGCTAAATTGGCCATCCAACAATGAGGTTCATAGACCTCAGCTTGATAAATGCACATCCAGATCTTGTCACGTTGACTGTGGAGGAGCTGACTCGATGGCCAGCAAGTAACATGTTGATTTGAGTGGTGATGCAGTTATATCCTGCATCCCTGGAGTGACTGTGAACGGCAGCAAAAGGGTCTATTGCCATGAGATTGAAATTGTTTGTTACTGCGACTCCATCTTCCTGAGCCATGCATCAACAACTGAATTTGTGGGTTACTCATGCAAGAAGACTTGCCAGAATGGAGAACAGTAGAACCAGTGGAATTATTGATGGCAGGTGCATGGGACAGTGTAATGGGCTCCACAATGGTAGAGTGCAATCTGTTAGCATGCAAAGCTTGCACTCTCTGGTGAGTCGCTGCTTCAATGTCCTCAGTAGAGACCACCTGGATTGGCTCCCTCTTTGCTGTATGTGGTGTTTCTTTCAGGACCAATGACTCAGAGAATGGAAGACCCGGCAGTGCTTGTCCAGCAACTGAAGGGCTGATGGGTAGCACTTGAGTGTGCTTTGCCTGCGCCACGACCCTGAGGATGGAAGCCATTTTCCCTTTGCCCAGGGGCAGCAAGTGAGTTGAAAGGAGGAATGCCACTGTCATGCTGGAGTGTATGAGTCTCAGAGCTGGAGTCCGGTCAGAGCTAATCAAAATTGGACTATGGCGCCTGAGTGCACTTTGTTTGTGGCCAAACTTTGAAAACTGGAGCTGTTCTCCTTTTGCCTGTGGATTTGCTGGCAGTGCTAGTGGAGTTCAAGCTAATCAAGTTTGAAATAGCTGGTGTCACCTGAGAGCACTTCAGTCATGTGACTTTGCTATTGATTGGAATTTTTCTGGACTAAAAGATGACTCTCCCTTATGTTCTCTACCTCCTTTCAAATCAGAAGACACATCTGAGACACTACAACCTCATAGTCCTCTACATAAAGGACAAACTTGTACTGATCAAGAAACTCATTTCCAAACTTCTCCTGATTGAGTACATCAACACAAGAGACAATTTCTTGATCAATATGATCAATCTGGTAATGAATTACCAGATATTGCTTGAGAACTACAAGATAGACTTGAAGAACTTAATGAAGAAGAAAGAAATCTCAATAATTACTATCACAAACATCCTTCTTATGATTGTCCTTGGTGAGCACCTCATAGAGGACCTGATGAAACTATTCCTGAGTTCCAAGCTAAAACTCATCAACATCATCCTACACAGAATGTTCAAGAGGAACCAAAAACTTGAATTCATGTATCCACTTGTATACCCATTTGTCATATCCAACCAGATAACACTTATGGAGACAAGACACCTCTTGAAATGAAACGAGATCAATTAGATAATTCAGTACCTATGGATACTAGCCAGGAAAAGTTAACTCCACTATCACCACTTACTCCGAGTATGGTTCTCACACCTATACCGAAAGAACCAAATCCTAGTAATTTACAGGATATGAATATGGATGACCTTTATTTTAATCCACCTACACAACCATTTAGCTCTAAATGGATTCACCACTATATGTTCACAGCAGCTGTTGCTATTAGTGAAACTCTGGTTCATTACTGAGATGTCAAGAAACTACCACTAAGTGAACAGAAAGAATGGCAACTATTGATGGAAGAAGAGTTGAAATCTCTTCACAACCATAATGTTTGGGAACTTGTGGATCTACCTCCAAGTAGAAAACCCATCACAGGCAGATGGATATATGTGACAAAGAGCAATGGTGGTAAAAAGGCTTGATTTGTTGCTAAAGGCTTTACTCAAATCTACAGAATAGATTTTGAAGAAACCTTTTCCCCCAACACTTGTTTTGAAACATCCAACTTCTACTTGCATTAGCAGCATTAGAGGATTGGAACATTAAAGCTCTCAATAAGTATCATGTAATCAAACAGAAACATACAGCCTAGATCCAAGTCATACCATATATATCATATCTGTCTCGACAATGTCTTGAGCTCTAGAATTCATGGGTCCACAGACTCCCAAATACATGAAATTCTATGTGGATAGTGTAAAAATGAAAGTTATGATTGATGCAATCAAATTTGAATGTACTTGTCACATCAAAAAGTTACCTACCAACATGAGCTCATTTGCAAGATGCAGATGATGACCCAATGATGTCTGTGGGTCCAGAATCATCATCTGACTCAGAAGGGGCCCGTGAGCATTTGGGCAGACTGCCATGCCACTTGGCATAGTGTCTAGAGATCCCTATGACTGCTTCTTCGAAGCAGCAGTGACTTTGTTCCAACTGAACAATGGTTCGGGAGGGGACCAGTCCCAGATTGTCTTCAGCCAATTTTGAACCCCTTGCTTTTGCAAGGACAGGCTGGCTTTGTTGGATAGTGGACCACTTGATGTGGCGCACAAGTGGAGAGTAGCATGTTACGCGAAGCGATAACAACTTCCTTAGTACTAAGACAAAGTACTCACGAAGAGACCAATCAAGTCTAGTATAAGGGTAAGGGAAGATCTCACTTGCAAACGGTCAAGTGGAGGAAGAGTTAGACAATGCTATATTGCGCAAAACTAGCTAAGGAACACCATCGTGCTACTGGGGTATTTATAGGAAGTGCGAAGGGCACGGACCAAGCAGTGTCAGTAGCAGTGAAAGAGAAGAGACCATATCAAGAAGTCGAGATAAGACAATAGGAAGATAAGAAGATAGGAAGATAAGAAGATAGTCAACCAGGAGAGAGACTAGTTGATGGCTTGGTCGAGAAGGAAGTGAGTATTGTTTACAAGGTAAATGGAGAAAGGTAGAACATTGAAAGAAAAAGTTATATCCACTACTCTAAGTCCTTTGAAGTCAACAGCAATTGTAACACAGCAGAAGTGCATGATGGGGGTGAGTCGGGAGCATTGGGAGTGCTCGATAGGGGCGAGCGGTGGGGAGTGGCGATTCTTTGGGCATAAGTGGAAGCAAGTGCTTTCACTGCAAGGCATCATCTTCCCAAGCAGATTATTGACAGCTGAAGTTGATCGTTGGGGATAGAGGATCTAAAAATAGTGAGCAATGGTTCAAAGCTCCATACAGAAGAATACATATCCCTTCAGCATATACATTGCTATCGTGATTGTCGAGATCGATTGGTGTGTCTGTGTCAGAGTCACACATCCAAACAAAAAAAACAGCATTCCTCTTTGGAGAACTAGACAACGATGAGGAGCTTTACATGGTACAACCAGAAGGTTTTATCAAAAAAGGAAAACAAAACAAAGTTTGTTGACTTCATAAAGCTATCTATGGGCTTCAACAAGCCACTATCAAATGGAACAAAGCTTTACACAAATCCCTAGTCCAAATGGGATTCAAATGTACTGTCTCTGACCCAAGTGTTTACATCAAATACATTGGGAAAGACAAGATGGTGTTTGTTGTCTATGTAGATACTAGACAATGCATAGTGCATGAGAAGTAATACTAAACTAATCCTCGGGCACATTAAAGTGTTCACTACACAATGGGAATCTCGTGTATTAGGAGATGCTAAAGAATATCTTGGCATGATGATTACTAGAGACTGTTCTAAACAAACTCTAAGACTAGACCAAATTGCCTATGCTGATAAGGTTGTCAAATGATTCCAGCTAGAGAATGCAAAATCCGCTAGAACATCTCTTCCTTCCGGTTACATACCAAGTCCTAATGAAGATAAGAAAGAAAGTAAGTGAAGGTCTCAATACCAATCCATAATAGGATCTTTATTATACATTATGCTTGGCACTAGACTGGATCTTGCATATTCCATGATCATAATGTCACAATTTTTGGCTAATCCATTTGAAAACCATATTAACCAAGCACTATATATAGTCCGGTACCTTTTATATACCAAGAATGTATCTATTACATTTAATGGTTTTGCTAAACAAAATAGCTACTCAGCCTATTGTGACACCAACTGGGCAGGTGATACAGAAATTAGACGATCTACCTCTGGAAACTGTATATTCCTTGCAGATGCTATCATCTCCAGGTAGTGTTTTAAAGTCCGGTTCGGTCCGGTTATTTGCCTTATTTGGGCATAACCGAAACCTTAACCGGTTATGGAAATTCCTAATTTGGACAAAATATAGACTGAACCGATAAAAACCGGTTTCGATTGGTTTTCCTCGGTTTGGTAGCCAGTTATGACCGGTTCTGTGGTAGCTGAAAACTCACACGCAATCATAGCTTTCTGTCCATAATTTCTTTACATTAATCGGTTCACAGCATCTCGAGATATTGCCATTTTAAGATTTTCTCGAATATGTGCTTGAAGTAGCCAGAATATTCAATCTCGGACTCGTTAGGAAGTGGTTCCCACGCTTAGTAATGG
>JBBPPW010000438.1:0-15574 GCA_038092215.1 Leccinum broughii | reverse complement strand
GGAGGAGCAAGCGTGAGCTGCAACGATGCCAGTGTCTTGGCAGAAGTCCGCGTCTCCTTTGCGTCACCGCCAGAAACTGACTCGTCTTCGTCATCCTCCCAACTAAAGTCTTCTTCATTATCCTGTGTTGGACAGAGTCGTGTGAGATTGCAAAAATAACCTACCTTGCAGCAGTGCTTTCCGCCTGTTTTCCTCCGTCTCGATCTGGTGCGCCCGGAAGAAGTACCTGACCCAGAAGATCTCTTCAGGCATGAAAGACGGTACTAGAGCCCGGGATTAACGTAGTCAGTTCCCCGAGAAATGAAAATAAATGGAATCATACCGAGTGAATCGAACGTAGCGTGCAACGCCGCTCCGTTCGAGGGTCCGACAGTGCCTCAGTAATGCGCTCTCCCCACACCTTCGTACCAAACCCTTGTCCGCTCGCCTCACTCACATCCGCCCAGGCCATATAAGTTTATTTGTAGGTATCCGCTGCAGGATCGAGCTTGATGATCTCGGGATTGCTCCTGAGCTGCTTCAACAGCGATTCGACCCGCGTCGCAACCGCCCGAAGTGCATCCTTAGACGGACGGTCAGAAGACGACCCTCTTCTAGTATCAACCTCCTTACCCTTGCCCTTGGACGTCTGCTCCGGTCCACTTGCAGCCAAGCCAGGCAGCGTCCAAAAATCCATCCCATCCCAGGCGATGCGTACCTCAGTGGCGCTCCCCTCCTCCGGTGGTATGACCTTGACTGCCTCCCGCAGAACGCGTCCCCGGCTTCCTTCATCGCCTCGCGGAGTAGCGCCTCGCTTTTGTGTACATACTCCTCCGCCTGCGCCCGCGTGACGCCCTGCACGCGCTGGGACTCGGATGAGAGCGTGCTCCCAAGCTGCGCGAGGTCGATGTGCTGTGCGTTCTTAATACGCTCGGGGAGTTGTGCCTGCACGGACGAGACGATGTTGGGCGAAATCGATGATTGGAGGCGGGAAAAGAAGGAGTGAGCCGTCGTCGATGATGACGTCGAAGACGACGAAGCAGTAGCAGTCTAGCAGAGGTACCGGGCTCGGTGGTGGTAGGATGCGTCGTGTCTGGAGTGGGCGTGTCCTCTGATCACTCGGCGTTACTCTCCGCCTCCCCTTCTTCCTCCTCTCTCTCATCTTCAACTTCGGATGGCTTCGGTTGTGTCTCTGCAGTAGCCATTTGCTCGAACGTGTGTTGCGCTTAGGTGACGACTTGAGTGAGATCCCGTCGCGCAGAGGCAAGCGCTATCTCGCTCTATTCGCTGGTGAACATTGTGAGCATACGGATGACCTCCTACATACCTGCATCCTAAACCCACCTCAGAAACGCTCGAGCTGGCCAATAACCTGCGAAACCTCTTCGTTGAGGCTCTGCTCTTGCTGTCGTTCACTGGTGGAGGGTGGGGTGCTGGTACCCGTACCCGTTATGCCATAGGTATCTGATAAGAAAGTTCATGTTAATGGTGGGGAACGAGACGAGGGTCGACCTCAACCTTAGCGATTGACCAAATCAAGCAACTCGTTCACGACCGTACAACTTGTCACGGAACGGGCGCATCATGATGCTTCTATTACCACTACTAGTTAAGGCCGGAGTCCGGGCAGCTCTGGACCCACATTGCACGTTCAATGACTTCAGCCGGAGGTAGTCACGTCCGAAAAGACCCAAGAATCATGCTCAAAACGAGCAAGAGTAGCAACACGAACAGCTCAGAGGTAGCAGGTCTGGCAGGAGCGACTGGATACGATAAGGAAGGAGCTCTCCATGTGAGTTCCTACTATCCGTTGCGTCTTACTGCGCCTCCCCCATCTCCATTCCCCACTTGTGCAATTGTGCTAATCCAATCCGTGGACGAACGTGACGCAGATTTGAAGGATACGTCGGCCCGTCTTCATTACAGCCATGTACTTCCCAACAGCGGATGGCATGGCGAGCACGACGACGACGGTATGATACCCATCTAGATGTCGATAGCCCGTGCTAGTGGTGTCAAGTCCTGCAATTTCATCCATAGTCCATCTAGAGCTGGCTCTTTGAAAATCATACTGCTCCCTTTGTTCCATACAGAGTCTGGGGCTGATTAACAATCATTGTGAATTTTAGCCATGGAGCGATGCCCGCACCATCTGATCACTTCACTGCAGCTGCAAGGTATCGTATGCCATCGGGGTAGCCATGCTGTCCATCGCGACCAGAAAATGTGAGCTCCTTCTCTATTCCTGTGCTGATGATCGAATAACATATCAAAACGCCACACGCCATAGTCTTGATACTACTCCGAGTTCGACTATGGGTGCTCTGGTATTGCAGCCCACGACTGATGTTGAGCACACTCGTGTTCTATATCGTCACGCAAATTGTCTCGTTGAGCTTGACGGGGTGTGTTATATATGAGATGCTGCTTGCGTACCGGTCGTCGTGGGGTCCTAAATGTTCTCTGATCATTCTTTCAATGCCTAGCGATGCTATTCTTTGACTGCCTCCTCCGCATCTGGCATCTGCACACCGATGTCCAAACCGAAGCTCGTGTTGCTGTGGTCTCCTGGTGTACGTATCAGTCTTGTGTCGGTCGAATCGTTGGACTGACGTCATTCTCGTTTTCATTCTCACTACATCCTTCTACCAATGCTCCTTCTCTTCCTGCCCCCTTTTAGATCATGTGGATCAGGATGGCTGAGATCATGTATAGGGACAGGAGTGTATACTTTTCGTGTGTCTTCTTTGTTTCTTTTGCCTACGGAACACGGCTCATGTGTATGCGCCGTCCATATAGGCCCTGTATGGTATGTACACATTCCCCGGGGCCTTGAGAGGTGCAATCGTTCATCAATTGGCTCGATTATCATTGTCTTGTGTAGGGCTGCGTCTCGTCTACCTGCTCCTGTCCATCTTTGCACCGGTAAGCCCACTCGTCTTTTCTACACATGATCTAGGCTCGATCTCATGTACGGATGTTATTTCTGCGACGTTTCTTGTAGATTGAGCTCATCTTTTTGGGTGTTTTGTCACTTTTGTGCGTGTCTCTTCAAGTTGTGGTGCACTGACGTCACATCACTTGACTTGACATGCACAGCTTCATCTGGAGCGAATTTGGACCGGATATGCAATGACAACAACAAAGATGCGGGATCGGACGATGAGTACGAGGCGCCGTGGACTGCACCGAACTGCTCAGGCTTTAGATGTGAATGCAGTGGACACTCGGAGTCGGATCTGCCGCTGCCGGTGGTGGATGAGGACAAGGCGGGTTTTTGATCGCGATTCCGAATTCGTGATTCATGAGAGTGGGAACAGTTAAATTCTTCTTTTCCTGGGTGTTCTTTGTTTCAAATCACTGACCTTCACCACTGTTTCCTTTCTCCAACATACTCCCATTTCCCAACTCTTGATGGACTCCAAGTTGGTCTTTCAGGTGCAAGTCTATTGCCCCACGTCCAGTGGTGAGTTGGAGGACATCCACTATGATATTGATGGTCGACTGCAAGTTAAAAGAACATCCAGAGCTTTTCTGGATTCACTCCCTACTTTCTACTCCCACCTCTGCTCCCACCCGGGTCCACCCCATCCCCGACTTCAGTATCAGTCCTCAGTATCAGTCCTAGACTCCTCACTGGTTCCTAGTTGCCTTTCCTTGTTGATATGATATGTACATAGTCTTCTGGGCAACTGCATCTACAGCTATTAGACTATTTCATGATATATTACTAATGCATGATGCCTTGTACTAGAGCATGCATGCCATAGGCCACTCCCCAGCACCTCTACTGCACATATCTTAAATGCAAAGAGTGCTGCGGTGGTACAGCCTTACAGGTTGAGGGACCAGAGTGGGTGGTGTGCTTACTGTTGTGTCCACAATGTGTGACCTTGTGGATGCTATGATATCATCTTCCTAGTGTTGTGTGGGATCAAGTTGTTGTACTTACAACCAAAAAAGGTATGCACATGCATAGACTATGTTGTGTCCATGATGTCATATAGTGGCAGTGTGCCAGACAACCCTTTTCTTGTATTGTTCTCAATATGCAAAGCATTTTCATTGTTGGATACTGGGGTTTATGCAATAAATTATGATATAAATGCAATGTTTTTGCTTCACATCTCTATACAAAATTTTCATTTGTGAACTAACATGCACAGATATAACATGACTGAGTAGATTTCATTAGATTCTTGGCTGTTTCAACCATTTTTTCTCTGCTCTTTTGTCATCTACTTCTTCAAAACAACTTGGTTCTGACTTTCATACAAGATTCTAGGGGACTTCATTGAATTGCTGAGATAGATGGTTATTAAACAAACAATTAAAGATATACTTAACATACTCATCCGATTCTGAAGAATGACATTCACAAGCATCTCTACCTTTTCTTCTTTGGTTGCTTTCTTATATTGATCAAAAACTCCCTTCATAGCTGATTTCACCTGCTTGGGTATGTTTGATGCCTTGTACTTTTGAGCAGCAGATAGAAGTGGTTGAGAATCTTTTTGATGGAAAAGATAGAAAGAATGCTCCAGTATGAGCAGTAAATCTACAAACCAAATAAAAGTGTACATTGTGTTGGTTTGGTATTTCAAAACAAACTTGAAAGAGAAAAAAAGGATATACCAATGGTGGTCAGAAGGATTTGCTTCCATGTACCCAGATTCATCTATGATTTCGAATTTTATTTAAATACACAAGGAAATTAAGAGGAAATTTACAATACTATCAGCTTGAGGCTTCAGAATGGAAGACTGTTTGATATGAATATTGGACTGAATAATGACATGTTATAACCAAAAGACAATATAACTAATCCACACACAGTTGGATTGTGAATAATCTGATGGTCACAAAATAAATTGAAATCTATTAAGAAAAATCAGGACATCATAAAAATAAACTCACCATCTGTCAATAAAAATAATATTATGGTTCAATTTTGAATTTGCATGATAAACACTTACATGCTAAAATTTATTTCAAAGAATGTTATGGCATCATTGATCAATCATTAAAATATCATTACAACAGCAGCAAAGAACTCACATCCTGCAAGAAATAAAATAGTGTTTTGGGCTCAATGTACAAGTGTGTGGTATGTTTCATACAAAACAACTTACAGCCTTAAAATGATTAAATGATTAGTAAATATAAAAGAGTGGGATTAAAACATATATTGCCTACCATCTGTGAGGAATCGAAATATTGATCTTTAGAATAATAATGCTTCAATATGTTGCATAATATACCTTCTATAATTGTTGTAAAATAAACAGTATGAATGTCACTATAACTTCCTTTGTAACACATAACTCACAATCTTTTATAAATGTCACAAAACAAGATAAATGTGATAAATAATGATAAAATATTTGTTGTATCATAGCAGGAAGCTTACCAGCTAAATACAATAGGACAGAAGTGAGTTACAAATATACATCAGTAATGGTGGTAAATCAATAATATAATAAGTTACATACTGTCTGTAAATGAACAAATAAAAAACATGTAAATTGTTGTATGAAAAAATGTCAAATAAGCTATAACTTACCGACTGTGATGTTAAAACAAAACAAAATCATGATATCATCAGCATTACCAATGCTCAAATTCTTCCCTGATACAAAACTCACAAACTGTCATTTCCAGAGCAGAATGAAGAATGAATGGACACATCATCAGCATCACAACATCGGCCACATTCAACAATGCACAACTCACTTCCTGTCATTTGCAGAGAAAAATGGAGAATGAATGGAAATAGCATCATCAGCATCACCACTCTGGCACTCTTTGCCACATTGAACAATGCACAACTCACTCTCTGTTATTTTCAAAGCAGAATGGAGAATGAATGGACATGACATCATCAGCATCATCACTCTCTACAAAATTCCACAATGCACAACTTACATACTGTCATTTGCAGAGAAGAATGGAGAATAAATGGACATGGCATCATCAGCATCATCACTTTCTGCCACATTGTACAATGCACAACTCACCCACTGTCATTTGCAGAGCAGAATGGAGAATGAATGGACATGGCATCATTAGCATCACCATTCTCTACCACATTCCAGAATCCACAATGCACTACTCACTGTCTGTCATGTCCAGATCAGAATAAAGAATGAATGGACATGGCATCATCAGCATCACCACCCTCTGCCACATTCCACAATGCACAACTCACTGTCTATCATGTCCAGAGCAGAATAAAGAATGAATGGACATGGCATCATCAGCATCACCACCTTCTGCCACATTCCACAATGCACAACTCACATACTGTCATTTGCAGAACAGAATGGAGGATGAATGAAGATGGCATCATCAGCATCACCACTCTTTGCCACATTGAACAATGCACAACTCACTCTCTGTCATTTTCAAAGCAGAATGGAGAATGAATGGACATGACATCATCAGCATTATCACTCTCTACAAAATTCCACAATGCACAACTTACATACTGTCATTTGCAGAGAAGAATGGAGAATAAATGGACATGGCATCATGAGCATCACCACTCTCTGCCACATTCCACAATGCACAACTTACATGCTGTCATTTGCAGAGCAGAATGGATAATGAATGGAGATGGAATCATCAGCATCACCACTCTCTGCCACATTCCACAATGCACAACTCACTCCCTGTCATTTGCAGAGAAAAATGGAGAATGAATGGAAATAGCATCATCAGCATCACCACTCTGGCACTCTTTGCCACATTGAACAATGCACAACTCACTCTCTGTCATTTTCAAAGCAGAATGCAGATTGAATGGACATGGCATCATCAGCATCACCACTCTCTGTGATATTCCACAATGCACAACTCACATCCTGTCATTTGCAGAGCAGAATGGAGAATGAATGGACATGGCATCATCAGCATCACCACTGTGTGCTACATTCCATAATGCACAACTCACATACTGTTATTTACAGAGCAAAATGGAGAATGAATGGACATGGGATCATCAAATCACCACTCTCTGCCACATTCCTCAATGCACAACTCACATACTGTCATTTGCAGAGCAGAATCAAGAATGAATGGATGTAGCATCATCAGCATCACCACTCCCTGCCACATGCCAAAATGCACAACTCACTCCCTGTCATTTGCAGAGCAGAATGGAGAATGGATGGACATGGCATCATCAGCATCACCACTCTCTGCCACATTCCACAATGCACCACTCACTCCCTGTTATTTGCAGAGCAAAATGGAGAATGAATGGACATGGCATCATCAGCATCACCACTCCCTGCCACATTCCACAATGCACAACTCACTCCCTGTCATTTGCAGAGCAGAATGGAGAATGAATGAAGATGGCATCATCAGCATCACCACTCTCTGCCACATTCCACAATGCACAACTGACATGCTGTCATTTGCAGAGCAGAATGGATAATGAATGGAGATGGAATCATCAGCATCACCAATCTCTGCCACATTCCACAATGCATAACTCACTTTCTGTCATGTGCAGAGCAGAATGGAGAATTAATGGACATGGGATCATCAGCATCACCACTCTCTGCCACATTCCACAAAGCACAATTTACATTCTGTCATTTGCAGAGCAGAATGGACAATGAATAGACATGGCATCATCAGCATCACCACTCTCTGCCACATTCCACAATGCACCACTCACATACTGTCATTTGCAGAGCAGAATGGAGAATGAATGGAAATGGCATCATCAGCATCACTACTCTTTGCCACATTGCACATTCCACAATGCACAACTCACAGCCTGACATTTGCAGAGAAGAATGGAGAATGAATGGACATGGCCATCATCAGCATCACCACTCTCTGCCACATTCCACATTCCACAATGCACAACTCACTTGCTGTCATTTGCAAAGCAAAATGGAGAATGAAAGAACATGGCATCATCATCATCACCACTCTCTGCCATATTTCACAATGCATGACTGACATACTGTCATTTGCAAAGCAGAATGCAGATTGAATGGACATGGCATCATCAGCATCACCACTCTCTGCCACATTCCACAATGCACAACTCACATACTGTCATTTGCAGAGTAGAATGGAGAATGAATGGACATGGCATCATCAGCATCACCACTCTCTGTTGCATTCCACAATGCACAACTCACTTGCTGCCATTTGTAGAGAAGAATGGAGGATGAATGAATATGGCATCATCAACATTACCACTCTTTGCCACATTCCACAATAACAACTCACATTCTGTCATTTGCCGAGCAGAATGGAGAATGAATGGACATGGGTCACATGGCATTATCAGCATCACCACTGTGTGCTACATTCCATAATGCACCACTCACATACTGTGATTTACAAAGCAAAATGGAGAATGAATGGACATGGGATCATCAAATCACCACTCTCTGCCACATTTCTCAATGCACAACTCACATACTGTCATTTGCAGAGCAGAATGGAGAATGAATGAAGATGGCATCATCAGCATCACCACTCTCTGCCACATTTCACAATGCACAACTCACATCCTGTCATTTGCAGAGCAGAATGGAGAATGAATGGATATGGCATAATCAGCATTACCACTCTCTGCTACATTTCACAATGCGTGACTCACAGCCTGACATTTGCAGAGCAGAATGGAGAATGAATGGACATGGCATCATCAGGATCACCACTCTCTGCCACATTCCACAATGCACCACTCACAGACTGACATTTGCAAAGAAGAATAGAGAATGAATGGACATGGCCATTATCAGCATCACCACTCTCTGCCACATTCCACATTCTATAATGCATAGCTTACATACTGTCATTTGCAGAGCAGAATGGAGAATGAATGGAGATGGCATCATCAGCATCACCACTCTCTGCCACATTTCACAATGCACCACTCACGGCCTAACATTTGCAGAGAAGAATGGAGAATGAATGGATATGGCCATCATCAGCATTACCACTCTCTGCCACATTCCACATTCCACAATGCACAACTCACTTCCTGTCATTTGCAGAGCAGAATGGAGAATGAATGGATATGGAATCATCAGCATCACAACTCTCTGCCACATTCCACAATGCACAACTCACTCCCTGTCATTTGCAGAGCAGAATGGAGAATGAATGGATATGGAATCATCAGCATCACAACTCTCTGCCACATTCCACAATGCACAACTCACTCCCTGTCATTTGCAGAGCAGAATGGAGAATGGGACATGGAATCATCAGCATCACCACTCTCTGCCACATTCCACAATGTACTCACTCCCTGTCATTTGCAGAGCAGAATGGAGAATGAATGGACATGGCATCATCAGCATCAACACTTTTTGCCACATTCCACAATGCACAAGTTATAACTCACTTCCTGTCATTTGCAGAGTAGAATGGAGAATGAATGGACATGGCATCATCAGCATCACCACTCTCTGCCACATTCTACAATGCACAACTCACTCTCTATCATTTCCAGAGCAGAATGAAATGATATATGTTCAATCAATTTTCATCCATTTGCTATAATGATAACTCACTTTCTATAATTCCAGATATTTAGTTGGATGTGTGAACTAATTGATATGAACACCATCTTACCCAAAAGTGTGGAAACCATCTTGCCAGTTTTATGGGTATAATGTCAAGCCTGTGTACAGGAAGCACTGATTCAAGCAGCTTGTTTGTGACACTTTTACATCATACCATCAGCTTTTAAAGAATAATCCAATTTCACTACTTACTCTTGAACTGCATATCTAACACACAATGCTATGTTTGTTTCTTGTGCAGAAACAAATAGCATTTGCAAAGCTTCCTCGTTCAGAGCTCCTGCTGTATTTTCCAGCAGTTTGCCACATCCCTCATTTGACTTATGCATCCCTTGCATGAAATTCCATGAGCTAGATCATTTATCATAAAACAGAATAATACCTCCAATTCTAATACCACAATTTGGTACATATTTTAGTTGAGAGAGACGACCCCATACATTAGCATCTTCGAAGATTCCATCAATGAGCTTATAAGCCTTCGCCACCCTTTCCTCTCGCGGTAGCTTTTGATCATTTCTCGATAGTCCAACTATGCCACGAGCCAGTAATGCATCAAACTTGGTGAACAACACAATAACAGGCACTGGACACGTTGTGAGCTCGAAAAAAATATCTCAAAATGAACTCACCATTTCTTGTATCACATTCATCAAAGAACATTTCCTCAGAGCGTTGGATTGCCCGATCCAATTTATCCATTGGGATACAGTACCTGTACCGTAGAGTAACACCTAGTCAACGACTACCTTCCGCACTATTGAAGCTCTTACCAGATGGCGTGAATCCGTTTCTTGAGATGAGTTGTGGTTGCACGATCGGCAATGAACTCCTTCAATCGTTGGAATTCATCTACAGACCCAGCTTCGAAGCCCCGCGAGTCATGGAAGACGAAATTGTCGTTGCTCCGAAAAATCAGTTCGTTCTCGATGTCGTGCATTCCGCGCTAGTGGCGTGCATTTGTAAAGATGCGCATCATCATGTCCGAGTCCAGTATGAAGTGACTCGGATACTCACCCCTGTGGATCCCTCGACCTTGGTCAGATCAATCTAGTCGCACGGTTTCGTAAACCAGTCATTCATTTGTATCGAACTAGGCACGCACCTTGTTGCCTTCTCCATCATAGACCTCCGGGTTTTCGTTTTCGGTAGTGTTGCAGATCGCACGGAGAATAGTCGTCTTGCCAGCGTTCGCCCGCCCAATGATAAGGATCCTGAAGCGGCCAAATTTCTCTCGGATGTTTTCAAAACCGCTTGTCTGGTTTGTCTCTGCGTTCGAGTTCGAGTTCATATCTGGATTCTAAGCCTGAGCGTATTGTCGAAGAAATTCAAGTTGTGGAACGTGAGGGCAAGGGAGGAAGAAACAAGTGCGCGTCGATCGATCCCCATCTACTTCCGAGCATCCGCTTCCGGCAGGTCCAGTGGCGGTGGTCGGGAGCATTCGGCATTCGGAGACCACATTCATCCGTACGGTGTTCTTAGTTTGATCCGAACATAGCACGTTGACGAACGATTGAACTGTTTGAAAGTTCAACGTTCAGCCCCAGTCAAAACTGACAAGAGGCTGGTCTTCTCGTGCTTTACTTGTAAGTTAGCAATTTTCGAACCATGCACCGCCACGCACGGTACAACGTTCAGCGCTTCAGCTACAGAATAGCATCGTAACCGTCATCTAATAACATCGACATCCTCGGCCTTAAAGTCTTTTACACAAGCGACTATTCCCGCGAAGAGGACAACCACCTGGTCAAGGCCGACGTCCCTCCCGTCCGCCTGGACGTGCTCGTCGTCGAAAGCACCCAAGACGAGGGCGCAAAAGGAGCCCTGCCTGACCACGCTCGTGCATGCGGCGGACACGTCCTGCTCCCGTGTTCGCGCTCGGGACGGCGCAGGAGCTGCTTCTCATATTGGAAGCGATGGTGAGTTGCAGATTGTACCGACGTCTGGCCTCGGCGGGCCTCGCGCGAAAGTGCATGGCTGTGTATCAGACGTAGGTGCTTGCGATGAACGCGGACGTGAGGTCGCGGTTCGCAAAGGGGGACAATCTGTTTGTGTTCAAGTGGGTCGTTTCTGGCGTTCGCAGTGTTATCGTGCTCATGAATTCGTGCAGGTATGTCTCAAACGTTCCCTCCCAGCGCGACTGGGTACAGAGAATTGATCACTGTGTTGTGGAGTCGCCAATCCTGGCTTTATGGATCCTGGTAGCACTCGAGAGTCTCTTGAACTCTGGGCCCCAGATGCTCGGTCGAGGTACGTGGTCGCACGACGGTCGTAGTACTTGTTGTGACGTGTATTTTACTTGTAACGCAATGTGATCTTTGACCCCGTCGCGCGATTTCTAAATATGATTCGCAGAGTATACTCAACGGGCCCGAGGAGATCTCGTCGGTGAACGGATCCCATCGACAGTCTGCCGTTCATCGCCCAAGTGGATTACCCGCAAAACTCGGAGTTTGCCAATATCGAACGCGTCGACGCGGAGCATTACGTTCGCACAAAAGAGTCATGTAGATGCCTGTTCAAGGGGAGAAGAATGCGATGGGCCGTTTGCGCGCGGCGACGGAGGGACGGTACAGAGATCGAGGAGTCGACCGCAAGGTGTACACACCCGCGAACCTCGAAACAAGGGAGATCTCGATCCGACAAGGGCGTATCGCCCAAGGTTCGTTTCGTCTTATTTGAGATGACATGTAAAGTTTGCGCGGCTAGGTCGTCGAAAAGCTGGCTAACAAGAAAGAAGGGGACATCTTGTCCGGGTTGGTGAGGGCTCGTATGCGATTCTTGATGCGCAGGACCTGAGTGAGTATAGAAGCGTCGCGATCGGGTGGACGAAGTCGCACGAATACAGAGCAGAAAGAGACCGATCCCGCCAGCGCGGTCGAGTTGCTTGATCAACGTAACTTCATGCCAAAGTACTCCTTTCCTAGCTCTTACATATGACCTCGATGTATGGTGTGTCTCGCAGGTCTCATTCACCGTAGATAGAACAATCTAGTGGGTCCTCGCTGTCGATATAACGGAATCGTGATGCGGCTGCCTCTTGTGAGACTCACAGAGCCTCATGGAAGAGGGGCGTGTTGGTGAAAACCTTTGCACCGGGCATCACCAGCATGCTAGACGGTCTCAGTGTCAGGAACAAGACGGGGCTTGCTTCTATGCCACCTTTTGAGCAAAAAAAGTCCACCGATGCGCAAGTTGACGTAACCTCGCCATACATTTCGATGACGAACCGTAATAAGAAACCGCTTGGAGTTGGCTCGCGGAGGCCAGTCTGGAGACGAGCCTAAGCAGACTGATAGGAGGCACTAGATATTTAGAACAGAGGGAGATCCACATTGGGACATACGCCAAGGGAGTCGACGAGGGCGAGGTGACGAGACCTCAGGCAGGCATGCGGATGCACAAGCGGCGGGAGGTGTGGGTGGGCGGGCGCGGGTGCATCGCGAGGCATGTCGAGACGACAAGGGTTCGTGTTCGTGGGACAGAACAGTTCCGCGGATGTATAACATTCGTGACGTCGCGATGGCATGTTGCTCGGACCCGATGCTGGTCGTGTCTACCGCGTGCGCTGATCCGTTCGTAGTAGACTTGTGGCTGAGAAAGTGTGTGTTTGTCTTTGTTTGTCTTTCGGAACTGTTGAACATACCGTTCATCATGTCCTTTGCAGACGGTGCTTCAGAATCTCTCAGACCGATATTACTACGCTCGAGCACTCCAGGTATGTTCAAGTCTTATTTCTTGAAAGATATCTAACACTTTGTCGCAGCTCCTAACGAGAAAGGTATTCTTTTCGTCTCACGCACGTTCCGCTTTCTTACCCGCCTTTTCGAGTTCTTCTCTACCTCGAGGGCCTTCGTGAATCTCAATCGATCGGTTCTCCAAACTCGTCCGGCTTTCCGAACCTCCCCCAGCCTCATTCAAAGCTTAGACCGCTCGAAAACGATCTCGATTTCGATGACATAAATTCAAACATCCAGGACGGTCGCAAGACTGAACTCTCCGTCGGTGGTCCATCGGCCGTTGTGAGTGTCCCTATCTCTACTTCACCCACTGTTCAACTTTGCATCCATAGCACGAACCCGG
Organism: Leccinum broughii; assembly: GCA_038092215.1. NCBI lineage: Eukaryota > Fungi > Basidiomycota > Agaricomycetes > Boletales > Boletaceae > Leccinum > Leccinum broughii. The sequence goes on along the minus strand of JBBPPW010000438.1, from coordinate 1,949 downwards.
TCCGCATGATCCGCCAGGCCCTCACTACGAGTCTTTCGACTCGGGTCCTTCTTTCGGAAACTTTGGACCCCTCCCTGATCATGCCATTCAGAACGGCGCCCCTCCCTGGGGTACGTGGGAGGTATGTTCCGAGGCCACCCTCCTTCTCTTCTCTCATGACGTATTCGTTACCAGTCTCAAGTTAATGGTACCGCCTATACCGGCGCCAGAGTCCCCCTCCCGAATTCCGTCGCTTCTCCCGTCACTGCCCCATTGCAAATAAACGTGGAGCCCCCTTCTACCCCAAGCGGTTCAAAATCTCAATCCCAATCCCGTTCTCAGTTGACTGCCTCACACTACAAGTCTCAGAAATCAATGGTCTCCGTTGTCGAGAGCGAGTCTCGCGAAACTATCACCGGACGCACAGTAAGTCTCCTCTTCTGCTCCCTTTCCTTTTTCCTTATCGCCTCCTTCACAAGCAAATGAAAACCTCCAGCAAGACTCCGACAGTGCGCAGCCCTCCCCCAGAGGAGACACCGTTGTCTCCCTCGCGACGGTCCCGTGCTGGTTCTAAATCACAATCGCAGTCGCGCAACGCCAATGATTTCCCCCCTTTACCCCCCAGTACCCTTCTCAGTCCCTCTGGGCGGTCTAACCTACTCCCAACCTCCCCCCGGTCACGTCATCGTGCACCAAGCATCTCTCCCTCTGATTCACCCAGTCAGGCACCTCTAAAGGCGATGCGCAAAGCAGTTCTCGAAGAGCAAGCAAGGCTTGAAAAAATTCAATCGGTCGCCAGCGCGTCCCAAGTGAATGACGACGCTGTTGCCTCGAAACGTAGCCCTACATCTCTTTCAGGCAGCCCCATGTCGCCTTCCCATCATATCAGGCCTTTCTCACCCTACCGTCATGCTCCCACGAATGAGGACCTTCTCCACGCCGCCGCTGCGGCTGCGCTGGGTCAGAAGGCGCCCTCTCAGGTTGGCTCTGCTGTAGCTTCGCAGGTTCACTCGCAAGTGAACGGCGGAGGAAGCAAGATCTCGCATGTTTCGCAGCATACCCACCATACCCATCTCACTCAGCAGTCCCATCATACCCAGTTGTCTCAGCGCACCCATCAGAGTCGCCAGTCTCGCACTCAAACGCCTGTTATCGAGGACGGCGTAGCTACCCCAACGCCCTCCCGTCCACCCTCGCCCTCTTTCTCCCTGAACGCAGATGAAAAGGAGATCATTGCCCAGACGCTTGCGGCACGTGGAGCCGGCGATCGCACTTCATATGCGCCAAGTACTTTGGAACCTGAGGTTGTACACTCTCACTTTCACGACATGGACTTGTGCATCCTCCTCCACCAAATGGATGATGGACACACGCACGAGGTCGTCAAGAAAGCACTCCGGAAAGCTGTACGGCAGCGTGTGAAGAGGCTGGGAATGGAGTACGATGCCGAGGTATCCGTGCCTTGCATTTATGACCGACGTTCTCAACGCTGACCCTTTTTTTTCGTTGTAGTCGATCAAGCAGTATCGCAAGTCCTTCCATGACCACGATCCAAGCGTCCATCTCAACGGCGACTGGGAACCTACGATTCCGGTAGGTGTTCTCTCAAGTGCCATACGTCAATAAATTGATGCCACTGTTCAGCAACAGCCGCCGGAATGGGCCAAGGAATTGATAAATGGCATGATCAAGGTGCACGAGCGCCTCGACGTCTTGAGCCCTCAGTCCTTCAATGCTTCTATACCACCTCGGAGTCAGCACTCATACGCCGAATCCACTGACTCACGTCAGCAATACCGTGGCGGCGAAACCGAGTACACTGAAGGGGATGATCAATATGGCCAAACACCTCGCACGCAAACTGTCAATATCAATACCCAGGTGACGGGCACGATGGCGGAGTCGATGTACCAAGCGAACGAGACCGAGATAGTCGGTGGGTGGCGAGAAGTTGTTAATCGAGACACAAG
>JBBPPW010000437.1:0-15575 GCA_038092215.1 Leccinum broughii | reverse complement strand
ATTCGCTGCGAAGCCTGGCACTGCGAAAAATCTCGAGTACATGGGCGACTGGCATCGCACTTATCGGTGGCCCAATCAGAACAAGAACCCGACAGAGGAGAGGTATGATCGAGCACTCAAGTGGGTCGTGTCTCGAAGTATAGTTTGTACGCGAGTCTGATGTTATACCTCCAGGGCGTTTGCAGAGAGAACTTCCCTGTCACTTGGTGGTCAAGTATATACCCTTGAGCCTGTCAAATGGCTTAGAGAAAAGGTGGCTTCGCTATTCACATTTGATCTCAAGCTTGATGACCCTTCATATGGACCGAATATGTAGGCTGATCCTTCGATTGAGTAAATGGCTACTAAATTCCACCGTGGGGCTCTAGGTGGGGATATTTCTCGAACACAGGGTCCACGAATATCTATGCTCCCATGCCGATGATGCCGTGTAGTACTCTAAGAATATTTTATATATTGTGTTTCTAACATGTCATTTAGCATCGATCGAGGAACCTCATAACAAGGTTCATCTTGATGTTGGTGGTAATGGATCTATGGTGAGCATGTTCTGCTCTTGCTCTCTGGCTTGAGCTAATTCATGACAGGCTGCGAATGAATATGCAGGTCTTCGCGATTGTTTCCTTCATGAGACATTTTATCGATGAAGTCTTTCAGGCTTCGATCCCATCTTCTTTTTGCATCACTGCAATGTTGATCGTCTGTATGCCTTCTGGGAGTATGTATATCCAGAATACTGGATTGAAACCGGTTGGAAGAACAAGGCGGGGGACATCTTTCCTTTCAGTAAGTACTACATTTCATATTTCGGAGCCTTGTAACATCGGCGCAACTCATTCTCTTCAGTAACCGCAGAAGGAAACTACAACCAGAAACCGGGTGATGTAGTGAATCATGCTACGGGACTTGAGCCTTTCCCCAAAGCCGATTTAACCTACTGGACCCCCGACGAGGCCCGCAGCCTTCTCCGCACTAATGCACTAAAGAAATGTAGGTGGTTTTCCATTCAAGTTACCGCCTACTGAATGACCACTTGTATAGACTACACATACCCTGCCATCACAGACCCTCGAACGGGTGTACAAGTCAAGGTCGATGCTCCATACGATGTAACTGATCTATCTCTCCGGGAGCAATACCAACAAGCTCTCCACAACGAATGGAGCACAGATCTCACTAAAACTGTGCGGACATATAAGCACATATCTTGTGCTCGGGGTGGCGAGCTGTCTCAGCACGTTCATCTCCTCTTGAAAGAGGAAGCGGGATTGTCTCATCTGCGCCATTTCGTTGTCATTGGTCATCTCCCGGAGTTTGCATTCTCTGGATCGCATCTTCTCGAACTTTATATAGTCCCGAAAAAACCCCTGCAGCAAAAGATCGTTGTAAACAATATTTCCGTGCTTGCGCGCGGAAATCCCAATAATTGTTCTGCATGTAGAGGTAGGCGTGCCGCAGGGAACCACATCCGTGGCTATATGCATTTGGACCCTCACATCATCCTCTACCTGCTCAGTCAACTTGATGCCAGTCACCTCCCGACGATCACTACCTTGGACCACGTTGCTGCTTTGATCCAGGGAAGTCTCGGGATGAGGATAGTCAAACCGGACGGGACACTGCTTGCAGCTGCTGACGTTGACCCGCACATTGGTACCAACAATGACCCGCTCGACGCAGCTAAGGCACCTTACTTGACGCTTCATTCACACGCCGTCAGCTTCAATCCTTCGAATGCCCATGTTCCACAGAAGCAACACAGCTACGTCTGTCATGGTGAAATCGGGAACAGAAGTGGATGGAAAACATTCCAGGTGGGCATCCTGGTCGTCGCGCCGGGTTTCGTGGTGAAACTTACTTTTTAATTGACCAGTGTCGAGCTCTGACTCCGACTCGTAGTGATGGGTGGAGCCCGGCTTGGGAGGACTCAGGCTCAGACAGAAGGTCGGCGCCAGCGTTCATTCACGGCCCGATCCGGCCTGAGGCTCAGCAGCTCTGGCTTGGAGCCCGGCTTTAACGTATGCATGGAGTACTATGGAGTAAGTCCTATGATTGCATCTACCGAGGCAATCACATACAATCACCAAAAAACTATTTACTCGACTGTGTAGCCTCCCACTAGTGCAACGGCGATCTTCGTTTGATTCTGGGACTGAACCCACACCCTCAGTCCTTATCAATAACCTCTGAGACAGAAGGATCGTCTGCCTCAAGAACCAAGAGGTCTCATCAAACGAGACACTTCCCTGAGGCATCATGTATGCCCGCCCACCCGACCTTGGGTCTACTATAATACCATTGTCCTTATCCCCTCTCCTGACACGCATGCAGACACACTCGCCCTTGCCCCATCGTCACATATTCACGCTCGCCTTCGCTTAGCAACATACACGCATGTATGCCCTCGTCCCGCATGTCCTCATCCTTTCCTGTCTTCATCCTTGTGCTTGCACGCACTGCGCATTGACGCCTGTCTCGCCCTAGCACGCCCTCCCTTGCTCACTGTTGTGGTCGTCACCACCACCACCTCGCACACCCCGCATATTCGAGGACGTGTTACTACACGTCCTCAACTCCCCCCACTTCGCCCGGGAGGTGACGAAGCATTTTAAATCAGTACTCAGGCTTCACTGAGCGACACGATACTGACGATGCCACTGTAAAAAGTTTATTCTGCTACAGTCAACTATTGTCTCCATAGTCCAATCACATCAATCCACGAGTGGTCATGAGAGCCTGCGAGACGTGGCCTCCCATAGGCAGACCCTTAGGCACTGGTAAGACAGTCTTTCCTTCTTTTGCGAGACGTCGCAGCAACGTAACATAATTAACACATACGCGTCTCGCTAACAAGGTTTCCAGGTCCATCAACGCACTAAGCCCCGGGCCGTAGGAGGCTAGTACACAATTGAACCGAGTTCCGATCAATGGCGCATCAATACTTCATTATGATTCGGTCTGTGTTTGGTTTAACTGATAGGCTTCTTTCAACTCATCCGCTCAGTTGAGATCGCTTTGCAACAATATCAGCAACGGGGACCTGCGGAGAGATGCATCACTGGCATGACAATCAGAACAAGAACCCGAATAGCATAGTGAAGGTAGTAAGCTACCCGCCAGCGACGTTGATCACGATTGGGCTGCCAGTGGGCTGGTGTCATTTGCTTCATACCGTGATTCAGAGGTAGTCAGAACCCGGCCCTGTTAGAACTTACCACACTGATCCGTGATCTAGATGCTGTAGAACTTTAATGGACGGATAAGATACTGGATGCAGATTAGTACGTATAGATGCACACGTAAATTATCTCGGCACGGGCATGTACCAAACAGACTCGAGTGTGTAAGGACAGTATGTACATACATAGTTACGGATGCCAGAAATAAATCGAGTCGCCTTGAGAAAAAGTATCGTAAGAACCCTACTGTAAATTAACTTCCTTTTCCCACTCGAGATCCAAGAGCTTTGATTGCAAGAGAGGCCTACAAGAGTGCGTCAAACGGTGATGTTATAGTTTGGCTTTGCTGGTGTGCTTAAAAGTATCCAACTTCAGCGGCCAGGGCTTTCCTATCCATGAAGCACGCTCCGCATGATCCGTGTATGCATCGTCGGTATTCGGGTGAATGAAAACACTGGTGAATGCGTGTGGGTGAACGATCAAGCAGTCTGAGGGTTGGTCAAACAACTCGTACTCGCAGGTTCCACGATTCACGACGAGCCAGGAAAAAAGCACCCCTGTTTGATGGGGAGTGAAGGTTTGAATCTCAAACATGGCGGTTGGGTGCGGTCCTGATCAGCGGGATCAGGCGTGTCCATATTGTAGGGAATGCACCATCCACATACCAATGGGTCTGTCCCAAAGTCGATAGACGGCGAACTGCAGGATGGATAAGCAAAGAAGACGGGGTCAGCGAGAGAACTTGCGCTCGCCTCGGGGAACTCGCGAGAGACACGGGCGTGCAGCTGCCTTGCATATTCGGTCTCTTCAGGAGATGCATGGTTGTAGTATACTACAAGATTCCTAAGCAAAAGATGGGTGGAGGAGACATGCCGGACTTGCCATGGAAATCGAAACCGCGCGAAGATATGGGAGGAGGGAACTCATGATAGGCGGCAGAGAGCAGGGGCTGCTTGCCATCCGAACCGACTAAAGCTCGTTGAGACATGGGGGAGGAGGGTGCAAAGTTGCTGACAGTGACAACTTATCTGTGAACCGAACGTACCGTGTTGACATTGTGGTATATAAGTAACTGATCCCAGACCAGTTCTCAGACTAACCGCAGAATTTTTTTTGATTCATCTCCGCATTTGCTCGCATTTGAGATTTGTGCAAAAGCCATACGGCGTACGAAAGCATCCGAGTTACTTAGGCGAAGTAGGCGAGCAAAGATGTATAGCCTGAGTGTAATCAACTTCTTCTCCTTACTTAGGTCCGATCTTTGGACGTCGCTGCGTGTGCTACGAGGAGAGGGTGGCAGTAGGCTGAGAGTGCCAAGGCGGGCGGAGCGCAAAGCGCTCTCCGGCTCGGGACGGGAGCCCGAGTTGCCGGGTATGGTGAGCTGCAAGGCGGATGAGCGACGTGGTGGATGCGAGAGGAAGCGCCAAAGTTGTCCCAAGACCTTGCGATCCTGCTTCGCACGTGCAAAACTTGAAAGATAGCATTCTCAACCCGTGAGCGTGACTTAAATTACTACTACCATCAACCGTCTAAGTATTCGCGTAAATACTCGCGGACACGTCTCGTCGTTGTGCCACGTCATAAATAATAATTTAAAGAGAGAGAACCCCCCAAGATCGTTTTGTCCTCTAAAAAGGGGAGCTTAAACTCCCGAGATCCGAATTGTAGCGCAACGATCACAGCTTGATCGAACGCGTCCTTAACCGAGCCTCGTACTCATCCACCAACGTCCGTCTCAACACCTTTCCCGTCGGCGATTTCGGAATCTACTCGCGCGCGCAAGTCGTTCGCGTTAGCCACTCACCACTTCGCAACGCAAAAAAAAAAAAAAAACGAACCTGATCAACGACATCAATCCCACCCCTCAACCACTTGTACCGACTGAGCGTCTCTCGAATCCACCCGTCCAACCGCGTCATGACCTCGGTCGCCCCGAGTGTTTTGCCCTGCGCCGACAACACCACCCACGCCCGCGGGACGCGCTCGTCCGCCGTCCGTCCGCCGCTTACGCCGGCAACTGTCACGTCGATAATGAGCCCGTCCGGATGTTGGAGGAGCGTCTGCTCGATCTCTTTCGGAGACACTTGCATGCCCGAGATCTTCAGCGTGTCCTGTTTTATTTTTTCAAGAGGTCAGACCCAGCACGGAACATCCGTTCCGCGAATCTCACCTTGGCTCGATCTTCAAAGCTAATGAAATGAGACGTCAGTCCAACCTGACGACTTTAGCGACAAAGTAGACGCACTAGACGACGCCATCCGCGTCTATACGCATCCGATCGCCCGTACGGAGCCACCCGTCCTTGAACGTTTCGTCCGTCGCCTTCTGATTCTTCCAATAACCGAGCGCGACACCGCCAGATCGGACGTACAGTTCCCCCGGTTCGTTCACGTTCGCCAAGTCACCGTCTTCGCGCACGATGCGGGCTTCGACGCCAGGCATCAGTATTCCGACCGAATCGGGGATGTTCTTGGCACGTCCGCCGAGAGAACCGGGAAGAGGTTTTCGGGTGATATTGGTCTATGTAGAAAGATGGTGATCAGTCTTTCCCAACAAGATCGAGGGCGAAAAATATCCGTACACATTCCGACACTCCGTATCCTGAACGATACAAAGTGATCATCAGTATGAGAGGCAACGTCACGCCTTCACTCACCTTCACTCATCCGTTCCACTGCAGGGAAACGTGCGCACAGTCGCTCAGCAAGTGAAACAGGGAGATTGGCGGCTCCAGACGCTAGGATTTGAACAGTGCTGAAATCAGCAGTCGGAAACTTTGGATGATGTACGATTTGGTGGACCAGAGATGGGACGAGAGTGATGGTTGTGACTCGGTACCTTTTGAACAGTGAAAATGCCACGTCACCACGAGGATCCGAACACTCCAAAGAGCGGAACTCACTTGGGGATGTTTTCAAAATACGCTTCGGCATTCCATTCCGACAGGATGACAAGCGTTGTCGGGGAAAAGAAGCATTGGAACGTGGAGACGTGGAGACCGTAGGCGTGGTGAATTGGTAGGACGCAGAAAATGACGTTCAAACCACCCGGGCCATTCCACGCGGGAGGCTTTTATAGGACTCTCGTTGAGCAAGCAAAGCATGATGGACGAGATGGAAACGCGCACGGTTTTAACCTCGGCTGCCGTGACAAAGACCTGACGGATGGAATCGATAAGATTTCCATGCGAGATCATGATAGCTGACAGATCGACGTCAGTACTCCCGGAGGAGCTACGTGCACGAGGACGACGTACCTTTGGGTAGACCGGTCGTTCCACTGGAGAACGCTAGGTGAGCGAGGGTATCGTGTTCGGCTGGCTGCACAGGTAACCGCGGCATCTTGTTAATTCTCGCCCTCGCGACGAGATCAGCATAGCTCGTATGACCCTGGGCATCTCCTTCTATGATGTACTATATACGATCGTTTGGAAGACCAGAAGTGAGCGCCAGATGGAGGAGCGTTGGGGTGACAAATAAGCGCGTCGGAGTTGCGAGCTTGAAGGTGTGCTGGAACTCGAAAGGGGTGGAGTAGGAAGAGAACATGACAAATGGGACGGTCATGACGAGCACAGAGTGGAGAGCTAAGCAGTCCTAGAAGAAGAAGAGAGGTCAACGGGGTGGCATGTGCGCACGAAAGAAGAGGAAATCACCACGCAGTTCTCGCAGAGTACGCCGAGGAGCTCATTGTTGGCTGCACTCATTCCGAGCCCGCCGAGCTCAACGTCGGTGGCCATGGCCGTGGCTCCATCACGAACGATCTCTATGAACTCGCGGAAAGAGCGGGTGGCACCCGTGATGGCGTTGATATGTAGAGGGTAGTCGGGCCAGACAGCCTGCTCTGGACGAGCGAACAGGACATTGTGCAAGTTTTGTGAGGGTGACTTGGGCGGAGGGGGGTAGAGGGACTTGTGATGCATGACTCGGAGGGTTGGAGGATCCCGGAGATAGCGTTTTGTTTAGAACTAGTTCTAGCGGCGATTCTGCGCTACTAGTAATCAGTACCGTAAAGGGCCAAGTCATGGAGGAAAAGCCACGAACAGGTTGCGAAAGCATCGTTAGGCGAAGTGTGCAAGTTTAGACTCCTCCCGGTTCCAAACCTTCTTGCGCAGGGGGCTTTGAATACGACGGCGAATGCAAACGTTGCTCCACCTGCTTCTGCAGGTCCTTTCGGTCAATCTTCGGCAGCCTCTGCTCCACCCAGTCCCTCAACGTTTAATCGCCCCGGATCGTTCACCTTTGAAACACCCACCACGACGCAAACAGCAGCCAGTCCATTCGGATTTGGGACAGGCAGTCAGCCTGCTTCCCCTGCCACTGGCAACACTACACTGTCGTTCGGGACGACTGGCAACACACCATTTACCTTGGAAAGGAGTGGACGTAGGCGCAGTCTCGGGTGGCTTCTGTCCGAACGAGAAGCCGGTAGATCATTTTTGCCCGAAACCAGCAAACGAGACTGCAGGCTTGGTCTCTTTCTTTTCCTCTTTTGCAAACGGGTTGACATTCGCACACGGCGCACCAAAACTGAAAGGAGCCGTGATCGTAGCAGGGCTCTGAGCAAAAAAACGCGGATGGACTCGGCGCGTTGAACGTGAAGTTGAGCGTTGGTCTCTCGGGTGCTTTGCTGGGGTGTGACAAGTCGAGTCGATGGAGTTATCCCAAATGCGAAAGGCTTGCTGGACACATCTGCGGCCGTTGTTCCGCTGGACGTAGCGCCAAAGCTGAATGCCGTTGAAATAGTTGAAGGTCCAAAAGCGAAACCTGTCGTCGCAGTGGGTGTTCCGGCGAAGTTGAACAATCCAAGACGATTCAGTCCGTTCACGAGACGGGTCCCCAAGACGACGCCCATCTCGGTCCGCTCTGCTAGCACGTTCAACAACGTTGTCTGCACCACAAAGAGTAAAAGAAGTGTTAGCCTCCAATAGCCTCCAACAGACGACAAGAAATGCCGAGTTGCACGCTACACACCTTTCCGGCGCCGGATTCGCCCATCAGCGCCGTCAACTTTCCCGGAGCGACATAGCCAGAGATGTCGTTGAGTAGTCGCCGGCCCGCGACCTCATGATTCACGTGCTGCCAGGTAAACGTGTTCCTCATCCTGGGTTGCTGCTCCATCGCTTCGTGGGCTTCCTCCTTGTTCTCCTTTGCGACATCCACAACCGAGTTCGTCGAGCTCGGAACCCGCGCTTTCTCTTCGTCCGAAGTTGTATGAGGGGATGCTTCGCCCTGAACGGCAGAGACCTTCGAACTTCGCTTGAACAGCGTGACGGACGTCGTACCGGCCAAAGTGGTGTTGAACTCGGTAAAGATGAGGAGCAGAAATATGAAGAAGACACCAAAGGCAAACACAATGCCAAAATTCTGATACGATGTAGGGTCAGCGAGGAGGATCATAATTAAACAGTGTCCTTACCCTCCATATATGGCTGTACAAATATCCGAAAGAGAGAGGCACGAAGCTATTCCCGTCGACGTACGGATTCCCTGGCTCAGAGCCCACTGTCGTGCACGTCTTGTTGCTGTCAGGCTATGAGCCGCCGTACGACGGACCGCTCGGAACGAGGTTTCCGCAAAGCCCGTTGACCGTGTGGAACTCGTTCACTATAAGGGATTCAAACGAATATCTGATTGGCTAGTAGTACTCTGACTTGAGCCTAAATGTATGCGAGGGAAAATGCGGAACTTACGTTGATGTATGTGATCCACCGCAGAGCGCCAATCATGGCTGTTTTGAGTACATATAAGCATACTTTGACCATGCCAGCGAGGATGAAACACTGACTGTATAGCGACATGACCAGTATCAGTATCCCAGCGAATGCTTGAGCTGGTGCCTCTGACTTGAACGCTGTCACTAGACTGCGAAACATGGCTTTACCTAGGAGCGCAGTGACAAACTCGAACAGGAAGAATGTGCTATTGCGGAAATCCAAGATGAGTATAGGAACAGGGGAAATTGGAATTACGCACAAGAATTGTCCCGCAGTGCGTTGAAGGCCGACCAAGAAGTATAGGACGATGCAATACAACAATATGATGATGAACGTGACAGGCATATCGACTAAGGTTAGTGCGATTGCTTCGACGAACGGGTGGTACATGGCCGCCTTGTGGTGTCGCTGAACGATCGGCCGCAAGGCGAAAAGGGAGGGTATCTCTGACATAGAAAAGAGCGCAGGCAGGAATACGGCGCTGCGCATATAATCAGATGACGAAAATGAGAGTATGGGTAGAGACTCACAAGAATAGGATTCCGCCACGAGAATAAAATGCCGTGGTATTGGTCGACAATTGAAGGAACGTCGTCCCAAGGATAATGGCCTGCAGGATAAATACGCTGGAGGATTATTAGCCAAAAAGCCCCAAAAGCCCCAAATGGCCTCGAATAACGACCCTCACCATGCATTTATGACGGGAACTGAAATAGCACCGGCCTGAATCTGAACTCTCCGGCCCATCACGCTCCGGATTTGCATAGGGATATACGGGCCCTTCTCCTGCAAATGTCTCGCGTGCTCAGCTTTTGCGCTTTCCTTGTATGCAGAAATGAGGTGCTCCTTCCCAACGTATTGCTCTCGAAAAGACGCCATGTCTTCCAGGTTTGCCTTCATAATTGTCGATTTGTGGTAATGTTCCTCGAACTCTTCCGCCGTGGAGGGAACACCTTGCATACCCTCCCGGCTGACGGCCGTTCGGATCCGTCATAGCAACCCAAAAGTCGGATGTGGTCTACCGGTTTGCCGGTTCGTATCCCATGTTAATGAAGTACTGCCTCGCCTGGTTTGCCGGACCAAAGTAGACCATCCGACCTTCGTAAATCAGGCAAACCTTGTCGAACATTTCGTAGAGCGATTCTCCCGCTTGATAGATCGAGACGACGGTGGCCACCCTGACAATGTTCGCTGCGATCCGCAAAGCATGTACATATTCAACAGCGGTGGCCACGGGTTGAACTAGGAAGAAGTAATAGTATGTTATGAACGACAAACGTCACGTGCACGGTGAGAAACGGGCTGACGCACTTGTCCCGGGCCCAACAGGCCAACGAACTCCTCATTGCCAACGTTTCGCTTATGGAAACGCGTTTCTTCTCTCCACCCGAGACTCCACTCAATGCGGCGTCTCCAACAGGGGTCTTTCTGACGTTTCGCAGGCCAAACAAGGTCATCAAAATGACCGTGACTTGCATTCAAACTGCTTGCGAGTTAGGCCTTGGATATGCGCTCGAGGAGTGCGTGTCTTGGCAGCGAAACCGATAGTCAGGGAATGGATGGAGCACAGGCTGCCGCAGACTGACCGAAAGGACCTACAGAAGCAGGTGGGGCATCAAACGAGAATGGTGATGTGCGGGAACAATGTTCGGAGACCGCTGCATAAATTGGAAGGGAATAGACGCAGGCGCCGTCGTCGCCGGACTCTCGGGTGGCTTCTGTCCGAACGAGAAACCAGTAGATGATGTTTGCCCAAAACCGAAGACGAGACTGCAGGATTATTTTCCTCTTTTGCAAACGGGTTGACGGTCGCACCCGGCGCAAAGAACAGCCTGAGACTTTATCAGATACGGGTTACAATGCGAGATAAGTACGCGAAATCACGCACAATAGAAACTGCGTAGGCAGCGCCGCCCAGGTGGGCCTCCGGAGCACAGCACGCCAATCTTTATTGATCACCGATCAGTCACCGATGGATCTACTCCAAGAGGTCACGACACGCACCATAATAAGTGTAAAACGCATACCGATAATGACCGACGGATCCACGCTCTTTTGCAGTGTCAAACAACTATCCGATCTGTCGGAGCGTGTCAATATCGAGCTGGGTGGCAGCGACGATGTCGGGATGGCGAGGAAGTCTACGACGCTCTCGCTCGGAGGTCACATTCATCAGACAGGTACAAAAAATAGACTCACAGATGGGGAACAACAGTGAATGGCTCCATCTCGTAATGAAGAGTCTCAGGAGGGCGAGCGGGGGAATCCACATAGCGAGCGCATCGGAAGGAAGGCGGGTGCTGACAGTGAGTCTATCGCGTTCGAGACACGGGGATAGTGAATACACGTGACTGCGAACTTGAAAAAAAAGACGCGACGGCGGGAGAAAGAGATGAGAAAGTGGTCGCAAAGACGTCGTGATCAAATTCCGGCATGTCAAGGGGGCTAGACTCACTCAATTAGGATCAGGAATACGCCCACATCGCTATATGCACCTAACAACGATTTGGCGTTAGTCCTAGCACGTCACCTGATCATTGTGCACGAGGAAACGCGGATCAAGAGCAACATGAGCGGTCCTTACCCGACTAGAATCCGTCTGGGGAAGAACCGATAAGGACGCCAAGGAGAAGATGTCCAAGAAGGAAAAACGTGAGTTCTGTATGCGGGAAAGTCATCACCAGGTCAGTCCGAAACTAGGCCAGCGTTTGGAAATTCGACGCTCAATCATCGCCTAGTATGATGTCTCGTACGATCAACATCGTGAGAATGGAAGGGCTGCGTGAGTTGACTTACGCGGAGAATGCGTAAGATGCCGAGAAAAAAGCAGTCATTTCGCGTCACTTACCACCACCTCAATCATCATACTTCTCTTCGCCCCCACAAAATTGCTCCCTACACCAGTTGAGCGATGATCGTGCTAGATGCGGCGACACAGTCAGATCACGTACGACATAAGAGTGATCGAATCCACTCACGACACAAAGAACATGGAACGCCCGCACCTCCAAACTTGGTAAACAAGCCCACAGCAGGAATATGATCATGCCATCTATATAACAAACCAAGTCAGCGACTGAATCAGAACGCGCATCTCATCCAATGAAGCGATTCCCGCGGTCTGCGCACCCTGGCGTCTTTACGTAGGATCTGGATGCGAGGACCCGGATGGAACGAAATGGATGAAATACACGTACACCTTCCAAAATATTCAGCAACATACCCAGCACGCGACCAGGATCGCCCTGATGTTTTTTCGTTCGATATTTGGATCGAGGACGCGCCGGAACGTTTCAGAAGGCTTGGATAGGTACACAATGGAACGATAGTCGCCATAGCTGACAGATTTTGGGTACTGTAACTGCATTGTCGCGGCCACATAGATGGGTAGAGAACCGCGGTTGGCGTAATCGTGGTGCAAGGGGGCGTAATCGTGGCGTAACAAATAAGTAGTTTCGTCAGACATTTGTTGGAGGTGATCAGGAAGCGCTTGCTCCGCCCGTTCACGCGATGCCGCGGGAAGAGGTTACATGGCTGACTTTGGTTTCAATAGTCGTGAAGCGTCGGAAACGACAGGTGAGAAGTAGGTGTCACCATGGCGTTCGTTGGTTGGCGTGGCAGACTGAGGGGAAGGATATGCGCTAGCACGTTCCCGGAGTCTGTCAGGGCCGAGTTGGTCTTTGCTGAGCAATTCTCTGCCCCCATTAGGCCCCTGCCTACGAGCGTAGGACAGAGAGGGCAGAGGGTGGACCGAGCGTCGTGTGCCCACAAAGAGTGAATGCGCCTGAACCCAGGCACCATTGCAAAGGGCGCAGACCTACGAAAATGATGCGTACCAAAAATACTAAATGAAATTGAGAACGTACTGGACAGGGAACAAGCTAGTAGCGTCCAAACCACCGTACTGCTTGCAAGATTGCTTTCGATTAGGTCGACCCGCTTGCGCGTCGTTGCGCCTCTGTGAGGTCAAACACCTCATCCCGAATGGCAGTGTAGACATCGTTGCTCGAACTGGTATACGAATGCGCAGCCAGTTCCAGCGTACTGAAAACGCGTTCTGCCGCCTGAAACGCCGTCGGGGCCAAAGAAAACGTTGCAAAGTTCCTTCTTCGTGAGCTTCGTCTTGTAGGCGAGGGTACTCTCAAGCGCAGTGAATTAAACACCAAGGAAATCGGTAACGATGTCGAGGACATCCATGTTGCGGATGACGGCCGCGGCTGGCATCTATGTATGGACGGTGTTGCCGTGTCGAATATGAAGCGTTCACGGAAAGAAGGAGCTAACTAACGTTGTCCAAATCCTGACAAGTGGGTAGTCAGCGCCCGATAACACCAACAATAGGCGGGAGCAGGACGTACCGCTCTTACATCCGTCCCTTTGACATGACCGGATCATCCCTCCGATACACTTTTCCGACCCGCCATATCTCTCCTGGTCCATGAGGTCGGAGATCAGCTTCGAGTCCGCGCCATACTTGTCAGTCAGCACGTCCTTGCGCTCGAACACGGGTGTCGAAGCAGCTCCCACTATACGAATCCTAGACGATCCGCTCGATGTGCTCCCGGCAGAAGCATCTCAACTCGCCCATAGTCCCGCGTACCCTAGAAGGGAGGAAAAACGATAAACGAGCCGTGTAGTTTAAGACATCAATTCGAGAAAAGGTAAATACGTAGTAAAGCAGGACCAACCTTGGCAATCTTGAGCAACAGCCTGTCCTCTTTCTTCCCATCCTTGCCATCGTTGGGCTTAGATCCGGGTCCCCCGACATCTCCCTTTCCGATCACAGCAGCATTCTTCTTGAGCTCGCCGAGTTTCTGTTTGGCGAGCGGGTCCGATGTGACTTGTTGTAGCCTGAGTTCGTTGATGAGCGCGGTTCTGGCGTATGATCTCCGCAGCGAGTGATTCAGCGATGGACATTGCGCGCGACGGTATGCAATGGTGGACGGATGCAAGACGGGATGGCCGCGATGATCGATTTGTTTTGTGGGATATAAAAGAAAGTCACTTGTCCTCTCAGCATCATGACCCGCAATCACGGCATCCTGGCGGAAATCCTCGAACAGGCCAGGGGAAAATACGCAGAGGCCTAAAAGGACAAGATATCCATCTTCATTTCGGATAGATACAATGGGTGCGCCGTGTTTCTAAAGCGTGTCTTGGACCAGGCCAGCTAAACACATTTCGCTGGCAGTGGGAATGGCTGGCGAGAACTTGCGACGCGTCCCAAGCGGCCTCTCAATTCGATTATCCTAGATCCCGGCATTACAGACCTGGTCATCGATGATGTGCGCGATTTCCTGGACAGCAAGGAGTGGTACGCCGAACGTGGCATTCCCTTCCGTCGCGGATATTTACTTGTTAGTTTCCTCCTTCACTTTGCATGGAATCTGATGCTCACACCTTGGTCTCAGTATGGTGCCCCCGGATCTGGCAAGACATCTCTCATCCACAGCATTGCTGGGGAGTTAGGACTGAACGTGTACATCGTCTCGCTTTCCCGCTCCGGATTGGACGACAGTGGTCTATCTGAACTCATCTCGGCACTTCCAGAGAGATGCATCGCTCTCATGGAAGACATCGATGCTGCCTTCCACCACGGTCTCAGCCGCGAGTTTCCTCAGGGGACCTCCACTCAACCCCCCGTCGACGCCGACCAACCACCTGGTGCGCAATCGCCCATTCCGCCGACACCCACCGGAAATCGCGTGTCTCTGAGTGGTCTTCTGAACGCGCTCGACGGTATCGGTGCACAGGAAGGCCGCGTCCTGTTCGCGACGACGAACAAGTACAACTCGCTGGACCCGGCGCTGTGTCGACCCGGTCGGATGGACTTGCACATCGAGTTCATGCCTCGGTGCAAGATGTTTCAACGTCCGATTTCCCACGGAATATTGAATGTAAGTACAGCTCCTAGTAACGCAATACCTTGTCGGGACAGCTCAGAATGTATGGGTCATGGGGAGTATGGGTTATTGGAGAGACCGTAGGGAGAAAAAGCACTTCGGGAAATCTAAAACCTATGCCTTATGATTTTCAACTTCCTTCGGTATTGTAAGGGGTTCTTGTGGGTGCATAGCCGACACATCTTGTACAAGGTGCCAACGGTATCTACGACCGCCGACCGTTGAACCAAGTTGATCACGCAGACTCGTTCATTGATATGTATCGCAACGACCCTTATGCCCATCTGCGATTGCAACCCGCCACGATGGCGTCGAGCGCGGAATTATGGCATGATTAAGCCATGATGGCCGAGCTCACATCTACTTTTTAGATAGGCTTTTGACCACGTTGGTGGTTGTGGGCGTTGTGGCATCATTGACCTGTTTGCTGATGTTATCTTTCGGGGATCATCGATCACCGCGTGAGGTTAATTCTTGAGATCACTCTGCCACACACGTACTCACGATAAGGCCTCCGTTGCTCGTCGATAGTCTTAACCATTAAGCTTATACGCAACTATACACTTGTGGGTGGTCTAGGGAAGCGCGAAACACGACCCTAGAGCTAGGTCTGTGTGCGAGAAGAGGATGCTCGGGCGGTCGGGTCTATTTGCTCGTCCGTCTGACACCCTTCTCCGAGGATTAGGGTCGGGCGATCGGCCGTTAGAGGGTACGATCTACAGTACGAGTAGGGGTAGATAAGGGAGCGGGTAGTAGCGGTTTCGAGCCTGCGAAAGCTCT
>JBBPPW010000436.1:0-15585 GCA_038092215.1 Leccinum broughii | reverse complement strand
TGTGTTGTTCACCAAGTTTGATGCATTACTGGCTGTAGCCATGGGTGAACTATCTGGTGATGCTCGAAAGCTGCCAATACAGGAGAAGGTAGCAAAGGCACATGAGCTCACGGATGGAATTTTCAACAATGCTGATGTATGGGGTCGTCTCTCTAAACTCTACTATCCACCAAAATATAGTGTTCGGATTGGAGGTATTATTCTTTGTTGCAATAACTTCCGCTCACAGAATATGCATGGGTGCAAGGGATGCACAACTCGAATGAGGGATGTGGCATACTGCTAGAAAATACAGCAGGAGCTTTGAATGAGAAGGCGTTGCAAATGCTATTTGTAACTGCCCAGGAAACAAATATAGCATTGTGTATTAGATATGCAGTTCAAGAGTGGGTACAAAAAGTTAAATGTTCTTCAAAGGCTAATGGTATGATTGTAAAAAGTGCCATTGGCAAGCTTCCTCAATCTGCACTTCCTATACACAGCATGGATATCATAGATCCAACAAAACTGGCAAATTGGTTTCCACACTTTTGGGTAAGATGAGGTTTTCATATGAATAAGCTCATAGATAAAATTTGAATGTGTGCTAATCATTTCTATTGCACTGATGGGATTATAGACAGTGAGTTGTCATTGCAGCAAATGGGCAAAATTAATCAAGCTTATATCACTCTGTTCTACTCTGGAAATAACAGAAAGTGAGTTGTGCATTGTGAAATATGGAGAGTGGTGATGCTGATGATTCCATGTCTATTTATTCTGCTCTGCAAATGACAGGTAGTGAGTTGTGCATTGTGGAATGTGCCAGTGAGTGGTGACACTGATGATCCCATGTCCATTTATTCTGCTCTGCAAACAACAGGAAGTGAGTTGTGCATTGTAGAATGTGTCAAAGAGTGGTGATGCTGATGATCCCATGTCCATTTATTCTGCTTGTGGCAATGACAGGGAGTGAGTTGTGCATTGTGGAAAATGCCAGAGAGTGGTGATGCTGATGATCCCATGTCTATTTATTCTGCTCTGCAAACAGCAGAAAGTGAGTTGTGCATTGTGGCATGTGCCAGAAACTCAAGAGTGGTGATGCTGATAATCCCATGTCCATCTATTTTGCTCTGGAAACTACAGGGAGTGAGTTGTGCATTATGGAATGTGTCAGAGAGTGGTGATGCTAATGATCCCATGTCCATTTATTCTGCCATGGCAATGTCAGGGAGTGAGTTGTACATTGTGGAATGTGTCAGAGAGTAGTGATTTGATTATCCCATGTCCATTTATTCTGCTCTGAAAACAACAGGAAGTGAGTTGTGCATTGTAGCATGTGCCAGAGAGTGGTGATGCTGATAACCCCATGTCCATCCATTCTGTTCTGGAAATGACAGGGAGTGAGTTGTGCATTGTAGAATGTGCCAGAGAGTGGTGATGCTGATGATGCCATATCCATCTATTCTGCTCTGGAAATTATAGTGGGTGAGTTGTATATTGTGGAATGTGCCAGAGAGTGGTAATGCTGATGATGTCATGTCCATGTATTCTGCTCTGGAAATGACAGGGAGTGAGTTGTGCATTGCAGAATATGCCAGAGAGTGGTGATGCTGATAATGCCATATACATTCTATTCTGCTCTGGAAAGGATAGTGGGTGAGTTGTGCATTGTGGAATGTGCCAGAGAGTGGTAATGCTGATGATGCCATGTATGTATTCTGCTCTGGAATTGTCAGGGAGTGAGTTGTGCATTGTGGAATGTGCCAGAGAGTGGTAATGCTGATGATGTCATGTCCATGTATTCTGCTCTGCAAATGACAGTATGTGAGTTGTGTATTGTGGAATGTATCAGAGAGTGGTGATACTGATGATGCCATGTCCATTCATTCTGCTCTGGATATAATAGTGGGTGAGTTGTGCATTGTGGAATGTGCCAGAGAGTGGTGATGCTGATGATGCCATATCCATCTATTCTGCTCTGGAAATGATAGTCTGTGAGTTGTACATTGTGGCTTGTGCCAGAGGTGGTGATGCTGATGATGTCATGTCCATCTATTTTACTCTGAAAATGACAGGGAGTGAGTTGTGCATTGTGGAATGTGCCAGAGAGGGGAGATGCTAATGATGCTTGTCTATCTATTCTTTTTTGGAAATGATAGTGGGTGAGTGGTGCATTGTGTAATGTGCCATAGAGTGGTGCTGATGATGCCATTATTGCCATGACCATTTATTTTGCTCTGGAATTGTCAGAGAGTGAGTTGTGCAATGTGCAATGTGCAATGTGTCAGGTGGTGATGCTGATGATGCCATGTCCATTTATCCTGCTCTGGAAATGACAGTCTGTAAGTTGTGCATTGTGGAATTTGCAGACAGTAGTGATTCTGATGATGCCATGTGTGTATATTCTATTCATAAAATGCCAGGATGTGAGTTTCCATTCAAAATAAACTCAATCATAGTAACAGTAATATCATAATTTATTCTATTTTGACATAACAGACAGTATGTTATAGATGATTTGATATCTTTTTGCATGAAGATTGATATTGATTTTTCTCGTTTTCTTTTTATTTACAGAATGTATTTGGTTTCATCTTATCAATGATTGCCATCATTGATATATTCTCATCTCACATTTATTCTGATTTATTCAGCTGGTGACCTCTCTATTGTTCTAAAATACCACATTTCAAATATTGATCTTCTTCTATCTTATCTATTTATTACAGACTGTAAGTTATGCTTTACTAGGACGGTGATAACAACATACTAACTATTCATTCTGAGAACTATAGAAGGTATACTATATCATGCAATATGGTCAAGCAATGTTATACTAATGATAAATATATTGGATTTCTTACAGATGGTATGCAATATATTGCTTCTTTTAATTTTTGTTCACTTATCATTTCTCAACTTTAAGGCTGTAAGTTGTTGCATGTTTTTTGACACCATAAATCTGACCCATGTTATATTGTGTTTAAAACATCAACGTCATGTCATAAATGGCAGGATGTAAGTTTCTCACTACTATTGTAATGATATATTGATATAAATATTATTTTATATCAATCTCAGACTGTAAGTATTGGTTATACAAAATTTTGATTGCCCAAATTCAATTTTAATTCCACCTGCTTGTTACTTTACAGACAGTAATTATAAATTTGTTTTTATGATGTCCTGGCTTTATTTGAATTCAATTTGTTATTGTCAGATTATTCTTAACCCAACAGTATGTAAATCAATTACATCTATTTATTAATTATAACATTTTATCATTCAGTCCAATAATTTGGATATCAGTGAATCTTCCATTCTGAAACCTAACAATATTGTAAATTCCTCATCAATTTCATTTTGTATCACAATCCAATTGAAAATCATAGATGAATATCAGTACATGGGAGCAAACCCTCTTAGCCACTATTGGTATGTATAGTTGTTTTTTTTTTCAAAATGTCTTTTGAAACAAACACATCATTGCTTTGTAGATATACTGCTCATCCTGGAGCATTCTTTCTATCTTTTCCATCAAAAAGATCCTCAACCACTTCTATCTGCTGCTCAGAAGTACAAGGTATCAAACATACCCAAGAAGATGTTATCAATGATGAAGGGAGTTTTTGATCTGTATGGCAAAGCATCGAAAGAAGAGAGGGTAGAGATGATCTTGAATGTCATTCTTCAGAATCGGATGAGTGTGTTTAGCATATCTTTTGTTTTTCATTCAATAAACCTGTATTCTCAGCAATCTAATGAACCTGCTTATCATATGCCATGGAAGGAGTCAGAACATCAAGTTGTTTGAAGAAGAAAACTAGATGCAAACAGCAAAGAAAAACAGTTGAAATGGCACAGAATCTATAGAAATGTACTCAGTCATGTTGCATCCATGTATGTTAGTTGATGAATGAAATGTGGGGGAAAATCACTGTTGGCTAAGTGACTCAAGATGGCCCACATTCCAATTTCGAGCAGAGTGCAGCAGAAGTATAATTATTATTTCTGGGAATTGGAATGGAAATTAGAAGCCACCAATGAAAGTGCTTGCAATGTATATTGAGGGCGACACTATCATATTCCAAATTCACATTGTAGTCCAACTCTAACCGATCAAAAGAGGTAAAAATTTCTCTAGAAGTACCTATCATAGTACAACTTTGATGGATACAGTGAAACCGTGGTATGTTGTGGGAAAGATGAAGATGGGTCATGGGGGCTAAGTAAAGACGCGGAAAAGGAAAAGGAAACAAGCAAGGACGGACATGACTATACAATGGAAAAGAAGAGAAAGAAATCCTCGATCCCGACCACAAATCCATCTCTCATCAAGCCTCAACCTCGGCCCTAATTCTGGAACCGCCGCGGTCTCCACACCTTTTTCTCCGAACCGTCACGAAACCGTCTGCGTCCCTCCTGCTTTCGGACAGGACAGGGGCAGCATAGTGTTGGTACCTGCGGGCGACCCAACGGCAACGGGTGACCCGGGGATCCACTCCATGCTCCTTCTCAGCCATATGTTGACGCCACCTGCCGCCTCCGATCCTTAGTGGACCCCACAATGTCGCAGTTGTGCTGATAGGCGACGGCGCCGGAGTCTGCGGTCGTGGGGATGGAAGCACCACAGGCAGTACGCGACCGCCACGCTCCCCTCGGCATGCGGAACCGCAAGACACATTTTGGCAGAGTGCGCACGCACCTCCGCCTCTTGCTCTCGCTGTGCCTTCCTGCGCACTTCTTCAAGTGCAGTAGCTCGCTCGATCTTACGTTGTCGACGCTGCTCCGCCAACCGATCCTTTTCGCCGCCTCGGCCTCTTCTGCTGCACGGCGTTCTGTAATCCGGGGTCAGTCCCACTACATACACCGACATCAACCAAGAGACACTGACCCGCCTCGACTCTCTCCCCGCTCCTCCGCGCTCCTCTCGGCGAGCCTTCTGCTCTTCCTCCCGCTTCCTCCTTTCCTCATCCATCTTTTCCACATGCGCAGCCCTCTTCCCCTCCTCCTTTTCCTCCAGCTTCTTCTCCGCCACCGCCCGTTGTCTTTCATATTCCTCCTTGGGCGCAGCCAACAACGTCCGCCGGTACGCTCCATAGTCGCTCTGCATTCGGCTCAACCGCTTCTTCGTCGCCACAGTCGGGCCTCCAGGGCTGTTCTCTACGCGTTCTTTTTGCAGTGTGTCAAAGGTCTCGCGGCCGGCATAGCCTTGCGCGAGCAGCGGGCGCTCTTCTTTGTGGTCGATCCGCGAAGCACGTTCATGTCTTTTTTTCTCCTTTTCCAGCTGCTCAACTTCGATTCAATCCTTGCTCAAGTCCTCCGTGTCCTCCACAAGATATCAATGATGGAGGGAATGACGACGGACAAGGACGCACCGCGATCGACACCTTGAGCCCGCCGCGCTTCATCAAGTCCTGAGCGAGCTTCTTGGTCTGTTCCGTCCAGATCGATTCGATCTCCCGTCTCGCGTGGTCAATCTCCTTCTTTTTCGCGTCTTCCTTTTCTTTTTACTTTCGATCAGCTTCTCGGCGCGCGTGAGCTCCGCGCGGTGGGACTCCTCCTTTTCTTTTCGTATGTCGAGTGCTTACTCTGACGGTGCCGTAAACCTGGGAGAGTTGGGAGAGGAGGGCATGGGAGAGAGGGGGCGGCAGCCAATACATATAGAGTCGCTGGCACAGAGTAAGGAGAGGATAGGCGTCGTGGATGCGCAGAGAGTGAGGGGGTTGAACGAGTCTTCGAAAAAGCCGTAGAGGATCTTGAACTGTGCTGGGAAGAAGCGGGGACGTCTCTTGAAAGCGGGAAAACATAAGTGAGGGAGTGTTGGTAAAGAGAAGCGAGTTACAGCATCTTTGAGGAGACCTGCGCGGGTTTACGCGCCTTGGGTAACCCAAAGAGGGGGGCAAGGCGTGTGCTCTTGAAGTTCCCGTCGCTTTCACCGCCAATGAAGGTGACGACGGAAGTTTAACGACCCCAGGCTGCGGCGCGATAGAGGTAGTTGCCGCTGGTGAGGAATATCTTTGCGAGCTTGTCATAGTAATTTGCGATCACGGCTGGACGGGTTTGGCCATGACAAGAACGTTGTGGACATCATCGAGCTCTACGATGGTGGGTGTCGAGGATGTCCGGGTCCAATAGGTTGATGGCGTGATGGCGACGTTCAAGTTGGCGAGATGAAGATCCACCACGCCAGGCGAGAAGAAGGCCAAGGCTGAAAAAGGAAAAAGGCGGAGAAGCCCCGCCTTCGTGAACACGACGCCCAAGGGACACAAGAAAGGTCTGTCGCTCTCCCACCTCGCCGCTCGCGCACCCTAGACATGTCCCAGCAGATGGCAGCGGGGTAAAACCCACAGGCCGTCGAGGCTGCGTGGTACCCCGAAGGCACCTTCGTCATCCCGTCCAACGTCACCGGAAGTCTGCACATTGGAACGTCGACTGTTCAAGCAGGAGGGCAATACGCGTCACATCGCGTGGCGTTCACGATGATGAACCCGGTAAGTAGGCGATGTCATTATTGTCCCTCTTTGCTTATAGCTGGTTCAGACGCTGTCAAAAGCCGTCGTCGAATCTTTTGTCGGCTGCGCGAAGGGGGCGATGTGTACCGTGATAATCGTTTGGTGTGTGAGGCTGAATTCGCGCTAGCACCTCCTACGTAACGCATCCGTTCGTGGACAGACGCTTGCCGATCGTGGCGGACAAGATGGTCGACAAGGAATTTGGGACGGGTGCGGTCAAGATCACGCCTTCGTTTCCGCGACCGTACGGACGGGACGTTCGCTGGCGGCGTCGTACAATCTGCAGTCAAACACACAACGTGCGTCGATGCTCGCAGCATGATTGTTAGGGCTCACGACGTCTTTTGTTCAATGTATATTCAAGTCCAAATCCCAGAGGAGAAGCGCTGTTTGTGTCGCAAGTGCCTACGACCAGCACTCTAACCAAGGGTGCACGAAGGTGGTCGTCGTCATCCCCATCTTCTCAAATACCTCTCGGGTGTGGCTTGGCGGTCGTCTGATGGAACGTGGTGGTGTTTCTCCAGGTGTAGGTACGTGTGTCATTTTCCTCGCCGAGGGTCGTTACTCAACTGAATTTTTCGGGGTCTGGTAGACCTAGCTGCCGAGGTGGCCAAGTGCGACAAGAAAATTGACGGGCACTTCTGAACCTCGAGAAGCAGTACAAGGTGATGTCGCAGCCGGATTATCAGACGACGGTGCCTGAAGCCGTGCAGTCTAGGAACAAGCAGAAGGTGAGATTCACAAAGTGCTGAACAAATTTAATGGCTGACTTTTTTGTTGTGTAGCGAAAGACGGTGCAGGTGGAGCTTTCGGCGTTGCAAGAGGCGAGGGACATGCATGTTTGCCAGGTTGTAATAGAGTCGATCGTGTTGTAATAGTGACGAATACTCGTGAATCTACTATGTATCGGCGTGCTCGACGATTCGCAAAGGTCAGTCGAGGCAGCCGTTCCATGATTCCGTGAACTTGGGGGATTGTTGGTTTTTTTGGGACGAGGAGGCCATTCGTCTCATGAACGATTCACCGTATGAGCTGACAGCCTCTATGTACGAACGTCCTGATTCCGAGTAAACATTCTTGTGCCATCATGGTCGACGGATTGCAGTCGGGGACGGTGTTTTTGAACAGGTGACGTTATATTTTTTTCTTCAGCGCTTGTCTTCCTTCACGACAATAAGAAAAAGCAGACTTAGTAGGTAAGTGAATATGAATCATGTCTTGGTCATCACCTGTCTCTCCTCTTCCGGGCAGGCTTGTCACGCAACGCGACATACGCCTGATCTTCCTCGTACTGCCTCACAGTGTGCATCCGCGTGTTTCTGTTCGAGGTATGTCGGCGGGATGGGTGAGTGCGAGGTCTGGCAAGCAATGTGATCTGTAAGATCATCGATCGACGGAAGTATACACGCGACGCCTATCGAGGTAGAGCAATTTGAATTACTCTATTAAATGACTACCCGTCAAAGATAAATCGATAACCGGCCAACGTGCTCATCGTAAACCCCACTCTAGCTCGTCCTCGAAACTCGATCGGCCAAACACCCGCCGAACCCACTGACGCACCTTGCTCGACCAGAACGCTACGTCGACCGACAGCACGACAGTCCGAAACAAGAGATAGTGCCAGTACTCATTGGCACGTTGCGCCAGCGTGAGATTCGCGGAGGTCATCAAGGACGCGGAAGCCAGAATCCGGTAAAATCGATACAGTTCACGGGCGAGCCAACTGATTGGTTGTTTCCTATGGCCAAACTGTCAGACGAGTAGGAGACCAAGACCCACGAGCACCAACCTTGAACGATCTTGATACGCATGCCAATCAGCCATTGATCGCACTTGCCACGTTGGCAAGCGCTCACCTCATGTTCCTTCATCTGTATACTCTGCTCGCACTGTTCTACAGACCCACCGCCGTTCTTCTTGTCATACCTCACCGGGCGCATCAATGTCGCGCTTGCAAACAAGTCTGGCGTGCCAATGCCACATGATGTCGTCACACGCTCGATCGCATTCCAGTCCCAGGCCTCTCCAGAGCGTCGTGTATTCTCTTCTAAACGACACTTGCACGGGGACGTACAGTCCGTGATCAAGCAAGACCAACTGGGGATACCGAGGGTTGGAGGGATCAGGGTGGATTAGATGTGCCAGGGTGCAGGTCACAGTGAACCCAACCCCAGCTGAACAGCTCGATCATGGTCTGCATGATGAGGCCAACCTTTAAGCGAACGCCTTTCAACGAGGAGCTCGCAGACTGAGCGTCCTCGCCAATGAGGTTCTGGATTGCAACACGATCGCTCAAGTGCACGCCGCTGGATCTACTCGGCGGCGAGGACCTTTTTGTACGTGTATTCCGGGTACACCTTGTGTATATGCACCTTGCCAGCGAGACGTGGTTCCGCGGCGATAAACTGAGCGGTGACACGCGCGTTGTGTGGTTCCTGTACGAAATTCAGCTCCTGTCTCAGATGGCTGTTGATGACATCTGCCATGCGGTTGTGAACAAGCAAACAAGAAAGTCAGGGGATATAACGCGTACCAACGGTGAGATAAACGGGGAGATCCAATAACCAGTTTTCGGATATCCACATCACGACGCAGAAGGCGCCGAGATTCTATTTGTTTGTTTGGTCCCGTCTGGGTAAATCTTGACAGCCACCCAGTCGCCGTCCGTTCTTGAACTTTGCGCGGTGTACTTGTGCCACGCTGGCACTCGCGATGGCATCTTGTTTGAATTTGTCAAATATGCCGTCATCGCCTGCTGATGGACGACCGAATTCTGAACGGAAAACGGAGAGGACGTCAGAGTAGTGTATCTGGGGAGCATCATGCGAATTTGTCCTGTATAGGGCGCGGCAGAAACGGGGAATTGGCACCCTGGCCTGGAACGAAAAGGGAAGGGTGAATTGCCGTGCTAGCAGGTTGTAGGGGGGAGTGCACACCGATTTTGATGTACAGACCACCGTTGGAGGTGAATAGATGATATATCATGTCTGCCACGCGAGCATGTGATTGGGAGATTTGGTCGGCCTTGTCTGGCTTAAAGTTGAGCTTGTAGTCTAGTGATAGCATGGCACACTGCTCGGGTCAGAAAAGAGACGGGTGAATGATAGTTCCTGTCTTCCAAGGCCTTGGCGAGGAGCGTCGCCTATATGGGCTCGACATCGACGTCCACTGCGTTCGTCAGGGCGATAATTTTGTCGGACTACAATGACAATTCAGCAACAGTTTGTGCGAATTGCAAACGGGGGTACGTACGCGTGATTTTGATGCCCGTCGTTGGCAAGGATGAGGGCGGCGCTACTAGGTTGCTGCGAGTTCTACGGTGGCCTAGAAGTAGTTCGACTTAGGGCGGTGGTGTGGTATAGTTTTACCCACGAGCATTACACAGCCACACCTTCATAGTGTTACTTACAGATCGAAGGTTCCTGTCGGAGTATACTAGTAGGTAGCCCCCTGACGAGGATTTGCGGCAGGCTCGAAACCGCACACCCATCCACCCTTAAGTTGCCACTCCTTCAATGACCATGCCGTCGCGAGATTCGGATGTTTCGGACAAATGTCCGAATGCTCTCCACCACTGCCACTGGACCTGCCGGAAGCGGACGTCGGAAGTAGTAGATGGGATCGATCGCGTGCACTTGTTTCTTCCTCCCTCGCCCTCGCCTTCACGTTCCACAGTTTCTTCGACAATACGCTCAGGCTTAGAATCCAGATATGGACTCGAACTCAGAAACAAACAAGACTGGCGATTTCGAAAACATCCGAGAGAAATTTGGCCGCTTCAGGATCCTTATCATTGGCCGGGCGAACACTGGCAAGACGACCATTCTCCGCTCGATCTGTAACACTACCGAAGACCCGGAGGTCTATGATGGAGAGGGTGACAAGGTGCGTGCCCAGTTTCATACCTCTGGATGACTGGCCTTTGAACCGTGCGACCAGATTGATCTGATCCAAGTTGAGGGATCCAGTGGGGTGAATATCACGACATACTGGACTCGGACTCGACTCACATCTTTACCAATGCACGCTAGCGCGGAGAACACGACATCGAGAATGAGTTGATCTTCCGGAGCAATGACAAATTCGTCTTCCATGACTCGCGGGGCTTTGAGGCTGGTTCCGCACACGAATTCCAACAGCTGAAGGAGTTCATTGCTGATCGTGCAAACACGACAAGATTCTCTCAAACAACGCATTTATGCCATCTGGTACCAGTTTGATCAGTTGCGGGAAGTGGTTATTGATACTCGATATAGGTACTGCATCCCAATGGATAAATTGAATCGGGCGATCCAACGTTCCGAGGAAATGTTGTTCGATGAGTGTGATACGAGAAATGGTGGGCTCATTTTTTGCAAGATTTTTGCAAGCTCACAGCTTGGCCAGTGCCTGTTATTGTGTTGTTCACCAAGTTTGATGCATTATTGGCTGTAGCCATGGGAGAACTACCTGGTGATGCTCGAAAGCTGTCAATACAGGAGAAGGTAGCAAAGGCACACGAGCTCACGGATGGAATTTTCAACAATGCTGATGTATGGGGTCGTCTCCCTAAACTGAACTATCCACCGAAATATAATTTTCGAATTGGAGGTATTATCATCTTTTTCAATAACATGATTCAGCTCACAGAATCTGGATGGTGCAAGGGATGCACAACTCAAATGAGGGATGTGGCATACTGCTGGAAAATACAGCAGGAGCTTTGAATGATGAGGCTTTGCAAATGCTATTTGTAACTGCCCAGGAAACAAATATAGCATTGTGTGTTAGATATGCAGTTCGAGAGTGAGTACCAAGAGTTGGATATTCTTCAGAGGCTAATGGAATAATCTTAAAAAGAGTCATTGACAAGCTGTATCGATCTGCACTTCCTGTACACAGCAAGGATATCATAGATCCAGAAAAACTAGCAAAATGGTTTCCACAATTTTGGGTAAGAAGAGGTTTTCATATGAATTAGCCCATACATGAAATTTGAATATGTGCTAATTATTTCTATTTTCCTAATGGGATTATAGAAAGTGAGTTGTCATTGCAGCAAATGTGTAAAAATTGATTCAGCTTATATCACTTCATTATACTCTGGAAATGACAGAAAGTGAGTTGTGCATTGTAGAATGTGGCAAAGAGTGGTGATGCTGATGATGCCATGTTCATTTATTCTGCTCTGGATTGAATGACAGAGAGTGAGTTGTGCATTGTAGAATGTGGCAAAGAGTGGTGATGCTGATGATGCCATGACCATCTATTCTGCACTGGAAATGACAGAAAGTGAGTTGTGCATTGTGAAATGTGCCAGAAAGTGGTGATGCTGAGGATGGCATATCTATCTATTCTGCTCTTGAAATGACAGGATGTGAGTTGTGCATTGTAAAATGTGGCAGAGAGTGATGATGCTGATGACATGATATCAATTTATCCTGCTCTGGGAATGACAGAGAGTGAGTTGTGCATTGTGGAATGTGCCAGAAAGTGGTGATGCTGATGATACCATGTCCATTCATTCTGCTGTAAAAATCATAGTATGTGAGTTGTGCATTATGGAATGTGTCAAAAAGTAGTGATGCTGATGATGCCTTGTCCATTTATTATGCTCTGGAAATGACAGGATGTAAGTTTTGCATTGTGGCTTGTGCCAAAGAGTGGTTATGCTGATGATGACATGTTCATCTATTCTGCTCTGGACATGACAGTATGTGAGTTGTGCATTGTGAAATGTGCCAGGGAGTGGTGGTGCTGATCATGCCATATCCATATTCTGCTCTGGAAATGACAGGAAGTGAGTTGTGCACAATCTGTGGAATGTGCCAGAGTGGTGGTGATGCTGATGATGCCATGTCAATTTATTCTGCTCTGGAAATGACAGTTTGTGAGTTATGTATTGTGGAATGTGCCAGAAAGTGCTGATGCTGATGATGCCATGTCTATTTATTCTGCTCTGGGAATGACAGACAGTGAGTTGTGCATTGTGAAATATTAGAGAGTGGTGATGCTGATGATGCCATATCCATATTCTGCTCTGGAAATGACAGGAAGTGAGTTGTGCACAATTTGTGGAATGTGCCAGAGTGGTGATGCTGATGTCAGATGGTGCCATATCCATATTCTGCTCTGGAAATGACAGGTCGTGAGTTGTGTATTGTGAAATGTACCAGAGAGTGGATTCTGATGATGCCATGTCCATATATTCTGCTTGGAAATGCTAGAATGTGAGTTTTCCATTATAAGATAATTTCAATCATAGTAATGGTAATATCATAATTTGTTCTCACTTTACATCACAGCTGGTATGTTATAAATAATTTGATATTTTTCATAAGATGTTTGATATTTCTTTTTCTTGTTTTCTTTTTATTTACAGAATGTATATGGTTTCATCTTATCAATTTATCACCATCATTGATGTATATTTTCATCTCACAATTGTTTTGATTTATTTAGCTGGTGAGCTTCTTACTGTTCCATAATATTATATTCAAAATATTGATCATATATATATAATTTGTTAAAGATTGTAAGTTATGTTTTACTAGATAATAACATACTTACTATCCATTTCTGAGAACTTCAGGGGGTATATCTATATCATGCAATATGGTGAAGCATTATTACACTAATGAAAAATATTCTGGATTCCTTACAGATCCTATGTCATACATTACTTATTTTAAATTCACTATGTTTTTGACTTATCACTTCTTGCCTACAAGGCTGTAAGTTGTTGCATATTATTCTTTGGCATCATACATCTTACTCATTTTATATTGTTGCAATACCATCTCATATATGGCAGGATGTAAGTTCTTCACTACTATGGTGATGATATATTGACATCAATTTTAGACTGTAAGTATTGGTTGTACACATTGTTGATTGTATTAATTTAACTTTCATCCCATCTATTTGTTACTTTACAGACGGTAAATTTGTTTTCATGATGTCCTGGTTTTATTTGAATTCAATTTGTTATTGTCAGATTATTCATAACCCAACAGTATATTATATTCAATGACATTTCTTTATGGATATAACATTTCATTATTCAGTCCAATTTTTTGGAAACCAGTGAATCTTCTATTCTGAAGCCTAACAACATTGTGAATTCCTCATCAATATCATTTTGTATCATAATTCAATTGAAAATCATAGGTCAATATGGCTACATCAAAGCAAATCCTTCTATCCACTATTGGTATATATATATATTCTTTTCAAAATGTCTTTGAAACAAACACAACACCATAAATCATTTCATTGCTTTGTAGGTATACTACTCATCCTGGAGCATTCTTTCTATCTTTTCCATCAAAAAGATCCACAACCACTTCTGTCTGCTGCTCAGAAGTACAAGGCATCAAACATACCCAAGAAGGTGAAATCAGTGATAAAGGAAATTTTTGAGCAGTATGGCAAAGCATCCAAAGCAGAGAAGGTGCAGATGATTTTGAATGTCATTCTGCAGAATTGGATGAGTGTGTTAAGTGTATCTTTCATTCTTCATTCAATAACCCTGTATTCTCAGCAATTCAATGAACTCCCTTATAATATGCCACAGAAGGAGTCAGAGCATCAAGTTGTTTGAAGAAGAAAAGTAGATGCAAACAACAAAGAAAAATAGCTGAAACAGCCAGGAATCTATAGAAATGTACTTAGTTGTGTTGCATCCATGCATGTTAGTTCATGAATGAAAATTGTGGAGGGAAAACATTGTTGGCTAAGTGACTTGAGGTAGTTTCCAATTTCAAGCATAGACTACAGCAGAAAATATCATTATTATCATATTCCAAAATTCATATTGTGGTCCAACTCTAACCAATCAAAAGTAGGCTTGATGGATACAGTGAAACTGTGGTATGTGTTGGGAAAGATGAAGACAGGTCATGGGAGCTAAGTAAAGAAGCATAAGGAAAAGGAAAAGGAAACAGACAGGGACGGACATGACTATATAATATATGGTGGAAAAAAAGAAGCGAAAAGAATGACCCTGACCACAAATCAATCTCGCATCAAGCCTCTACCTCGGCCCTAATTCTGGAATCGCCACGGTCTCGACACCTTTTGTTTCCGTAGCCGTCACGAAACCGTCTGTGTCCATCACTGAAACTTAATTTTTATGCTTACTGTATATAAAGGAATTATAATCCCTTATGATCCACTCAACAGATATAATATACAACGCCGTCTATAACCCCATTATAAATCTTAGAAAGGACTTCGCCTGTACATATCATATACAATATGCTGGCCAATGCCAAATGCAAGGTATTCATGGAGTCAGTTATCATTCCTATGAATAATTTATGAGTAATTTATGCCATTGCGAAATTTGTACCATCTTCCTCACGATGCGCTACTTGCTCAAACGATGCCACCAAAATGTAACTCTTAGATAGGACTTCGCCTGTACAGATAATATAGATTGTGCTGGCTGATGCTAAATGCGGCTTACCTGTGGGCCAAGTTATCCTTCCTATGAATGATTTATGTCATTGTGAAATTCGTGCCATCTTCATCGCGATGACTACTTGTTCAAACGATGTCATCTGTTTGACATAAACACTGTACTTGCTTGTTTTTTGCATTACAAGTAGATCATGCGGGCTAAGTAAATATACGTGTAACAATCATCAGCTTAACCCTTCCATAATATCATCACTGAAAACAAAATTTTCTTCTCAAGTCTTATAAACACCTTATAAACACCAATATTGACGAAATGTAGCAGAAAATTGCATTGTTTACTACAAGAGCTTGTATTCGAATATACTGCTATCCTCCGTTAAGAATTGCACGAATATGACGGTCGTTGGCAGATGATCAACCCGATTTGCATACTGTGACCATAACGTGTGTCATTATGTACCAATCACATCTGGTCAGCAATTTTTTCGTGTATGTAGACTACTTTATGTCTCATGCCCAACACTATCCTCTGTTGGGAATCGCCCAAATATGTTGACCATTGAGCATGATCAACCAAATTTGTACCACGTGGATATACCGCGCACGATATGGGAGCAATGGCGACGGACGAGCACTTTTTGTGCATGTGGTCGTAACGTGTCATTAATTCATTGGCAGTCAC
>JBBPPW010000435.1:0-15588 GCA_038092215.1 Leccinum broughii | reverse complement strand
CACATTACAGCAATCTTAACATGCAAGTGCCAAATGACATGCAGTTTTAAAATATTCATATCTCCGTGAGTTCTTAACCAAATTACATAATAAAAATATGGAGCGGAAGCTAAGAGTCCGGTCTAAACTTTGGCTGTAACCGGTTTTAGACCACAACTAGACCGAAAAAGACCGAAAAGTTGGTTTTTTCGGTCTTGGTCCAGTTTTTTCCATATCAGGAAATTCCCAGGACCAGTTGCGGTCCAGTCTTTTCCAAAAAAAAGGCAAAAGACCGGACTAAACCGGACTTTCAAACACTAGTAGCAGGCATGTTTTCTAACTTAGCCGTGTTGGATGTGGAAACCTTCAAGTTCTTGCTATACTCAGTGATGGAGTCCCTCACTTTCAAGAAGCCTTCTTGGATCATTGGCTCGATTTCAACGACATTGATATCCGGGTATAGAGTCTGAATCAACATTATGTTACTCTGGTCTCTGGACTACTACCAATATGATGATATGATCCTGTTACCCCTTGTGCCATCCTGGCTGTGCCAATGACAATTGGATATTGGCTTCCTTAATTCAGACGTGAAATTTCACAGATGTAATGTTACACCAGCAATGGCCAGCGACAGTAACAGGGTGGAGTAAAACCTCCTCATTAAGTCAGATCTGTTGGTTGATAGGTCATCATCATCAGTGGGGTGATAATAC
The DNA here is from genome assembly GCA_038092215.1 of Leccinum broughii. Classification (NCBI taxonomy): domain Eukaryota; kingdom Fungi; phylum Basidiomycota; class Agaricomycetes; order Boletales; family Boletaceae; genus Leccinum; species Leccinum broughii. The sequence goes on along the minus strand of JBBPPW010000435.1, from coordinate 14,893 downwards.
GCAAAGAATGCATCAGCATTGAGACAGTCCATTTGAGAGAATAATTTCCAAGCTTCTGATCTGAACCGTGGCTGGAAGTACTGTTGCTCTTTGCAAATGACAATTCCAATTGCAAGGACTCCAATGCCGGGGTGGGCTGTGATCACAGCCTCAAGCTTCTCTAAAAGTGTGTTCTCATTCTGGGAGAATGCACATTCCACAACTGTGGAGACCGAGTAGTCAGTGTGGTGGTGGCGCTTCTCGGGCATGCCAGCAACCAGGCTGAGGTCAGGAGTGACAGAGGACGCTGAAGTCCGTGACTTCATGGAGAAATTTGTGTGCATAGTGACATTCATGCGGCTGCAATTAAAGGGAAGTTGGTTTGCGGCACCGACCATACACTCCCGAAGGTGGGCCAACAGGATTTTGTCAGATGGTAGTGGTAAATGCACAATAACGATGCCATTGTGATAGGTTAACCTGCCATCGATGAGCTAATGAGTGGCATGAAGAACTTCTGAATTATGTAACGCACCTGGGCTTGAGTAGCATGATTCGTGATTTGTCAATGAGACTCAAAAGGGCATCAAATTTGAGTGCGTTGATTGCGCAAAATAACTACAAGGTGAGAGATAAGATTTGGTCACACCATATATACGATTGATTATCAATCCTCCTCACCTTGATCCCATCCCTGTTGGCATCTGATTCAGTTAGGTAGTGTCTCTGAGAACATTTGCAAGTGACTCTGGAACAAGCTCAGTTTCAGATATATCAATTGTTAGGTTGTATTGTACACGTACTGGAAGGCCCTCCTAGAATAGAGTTTGAGGTAAGCTTGATCGCTTCTGCGCTTATGGTATCTTTGATGTCATTAAGCTTGGGTTCATTCGCTAAAATATCTCGAGTTGTGAGACCACCCAGAGTCCCCAGACCAGGAGCCACAGAAATAGGTGGAGCTGATTTAATCACTGCTATATTATCTAGGGCATGGACTCTGGAAGTTGTTGATAGAATAGGGGTGGGGGATCAGCACTTGTTTTGGGCAGTATATCACTCCGCAGGTTGTAAATGAATATAAGGGCCTGGGGATAGTTGTAGTCCAGACCAAGCTATAAGAGACACTGATGCATGTAGGGAGGAGAAGGAAGATAGGGAATAATCCCCACCTGTCGCTATCACAGACATGGAGTGAGAGTGATGGGAGCTTACTGTGTGAACTCTGTTCATTGATGATCCAGCTATATCAAGCTCGAGCCAGTGGCAGCCACCATGACATATCATAATACACCAGCCTGTCCTGCAGCTGCACCATAAGCTCTTGATTTGGAGGCCAGATCTGAGCTATGAGTCTGGATGACTCGGAGACAACTCACCTGAATGTGAATACATATCTCAAGATGGCAAATTTACCAGCAAGGCCGCGGGGCCGTGCAACTTTGATATTCGGGGCCTGGGCGACACACATTCACCTGTCAAGCCATAATAACAAGTTAGTATAGGCTTAGATTTGGAACTCTGTTGACCAGCAAGTTGTTATCTGCAGTGAAGCCTATCAATGTTTGCAAGGAAAAGGTATCATCGAATACATACCACTCATGACCATTCGCGACCGTCACATTGATACTAATCAGCAAACCAACCCTTGGCTTCACAGAACTATACAGAGTTGCACAGACCCACAGACACTACAGAGAGGTACCTAGTAATACAGGCCTTCACAAACCTGTACAGACTAGCCCCTAACACTACAGGCCTGTACAGACTACCCTGTACAGACTCTACAGAGTCCACAGATACACCATACAGAGCTATACAGAGCTGTACAGACCAGACAGGGGTAGATGGTATTCCACAAATCATCCTCTAGATCTTACTAGCTCAATTCAAATCATATCAAAAAGTCAAATGCAATATATTATTTGTACTTACAGAGATATACTACTACACTACCAATAGTCAATAGTGACAACACTCACCAACAATAGTACAAGTCTACAAAGAAAAGACAAGAAAAGTTAGTATTAAGTCAAATACAGCAACAGAACACTTACTATAACAATAGTACAAAGTCTACAAAAAAAATCAAGCCAAGTCAGTAACTGAATAAAAGAAAGCAGCATGCACTTACCATAGTATAGAGTAGTGGATGGTGAAGTGTAATAGAATTGAAGTGTTGAAGTGTTGAAGTGTTGAAGAGGGATGGTGGTGGTTGAGGGAAGAAAGAGTGTGGGAATTAAAATTGAAGAGTGCTGGCTTTATATACCTGGTGGCTGCTGACTTCGAAATTTTACAATTTGTAACCACACAACACAGATAATACAGACTGTACAGACTGTGGCTATGTTGACCACAACAAAAATTCTGCTAAGTCTTTCTGCTACATTGCTTGACACATTGCTACACTTTTGCTACACATGACCAGGCACACTAACCAGACACTAACCATGCATGACCAAGCACACTAACCAGACATAACAAAGCATGAATCCTAACCAGATACTAACCAATCATGACCAGGCACACTAACCAGAACTAACAAAGCATGAATCCTAACCAGACACTAACCAAGCTTGTCCAGGCACACTAACCAGACATAACAAAGCATGAATCCTAACCAGGCATAACAAAGCAGGAATCCTAACCAGACACTAACTAAGCATGACAAGGCACACTAACCAGACATAACAAGGCATGACCCCCTAACCAGACACTAACAAAGCTGTGTCCAGGCACACTAACCAGAACTAACAAAGCAGGATCCTAACCAGGCACTAACCAAGCACTAACCAGATACTAACCAAGAAACTGATCCGCAACTTTGTACCGTGGGAATTACGCGCTTAGCGATGGCTGTATCGGAGGTAGTATGGACGATTGCCTTTCATTTGATCCACGGATCACATGATTCTGATCACAGGAAGCCGAGATATAACCGATTTCGTGTCAGATGTCATTTTCGAAGAAATTGTCATTGAGAAGGTGTAGCTATCACATCTGATCCTGGCAGATCCGTGGTTCGAGACCAGTAAACAATATGTAGCATAGATGGCTGGCTTCCATCTGAGCAAGTTTGTGCGCAATTATGATCATAGGAAGCCGAGATATAACTAATTTCGACTTCCATTGTCAATAAAACATCAATTGACCTCTGTGCAGTCAAAAAGCAGTGGGAAAAATCAGGAAAAATCAGCAATCATGGAAGTAAGTCATGGGAATATCTTTTTAGTCTGGGTTAGGAGGTGAAACAATGTTAGTCTTGGTTAGAAATAATGGCAAAGCCAGGATTAGAAGTAAGTGAGCAATTAGTGGTGGGAAAAATCAGAAAAAATGGGAGATTATGGATGTCAATCATGGGAATATTTTCTTAGTCTGGGTTAGGAGGTAAAGATTGGTTAGTCCTAGTTAGGAGGCAAATCAATGTTAGTCTGGGTTAGGGATATCGGCTTTAGTATCAGGCAAATCAATAGTTAGTCCAGGTTAGGAGGCAACACAATGTTAGTCTGGGTTAGGGATATCGGCTTTAGTATCAGGCAAATCAATAGTTAGTCCAGGTTAGGAGGCAACACAATGTTAGTCTGGGTTAGGGATATCGGCATTAGTATCAGGCAAATCAATAGTTAGTCCAGGTTAGGAGGCAAATCAATGTTAGTCTGGGTTAGGAATATCAGCAAAGTCATTAGTGTCTGGTTAGGATTTCTGCTTTGTTAGTTCTGGTGAGTGTGACTGGTCTTGCTTGGTTAGTATCTGGTTAGGATTAATCTGGTTAGTGTGCTTGGTCAACACAGCCACAGTCTGTACAGGGGTACAGGTCTGTAGTGTCTGTAGTGTCTGTGTACTCTGTGCAATGATTACTAATCAATGGTCCCAGTGTTGTGTTATTTGATTTATCGCCGCTTGGTGGTTTAGTGAGTATTCGAGCATGTCGAAAGTTGAGTTCCAACGTGTTGCAATGTCCCTCACCATGTTGGTAATGCTCATTCCCAGCCTCTTCAAGGTCTCATGCCAAGTGGAAAGGATGGAGGTAGTCGACCATATCATCTCAGTGAAGAGTTTATGGAGCTGACTCGGAGGAGACACTGGTGGTCAGAGTGTGTGGTATGTCGCCATTTATTCTGCTCACCTTTACCAGTGCTAACCTTATTGGCCATATTGATCTTTCGATCACCAACCGTTCAGCCTCCTTCAATGTATCCATTTTGTCCACCAACACCTCATCATCATCAACTTCAAAGTTGCCTTCATCGCCATCAATTGCTTCATCGGGTTCGTCAAAACCATCTGCTTCCCTTTGCAACTCTGCAAGCTCGTGATCCTCCTCAAGGTCCCCACAATCAAGTTGACGACATGGAGAAAGCAGCACATCTGACTCACTGTACCCATGAACTCAGGTATGTTCTCAGCTAACCTCTCTATCATCGCATCATTATTTGATGCATTGTCGCATGTTACTGCCAGAATCTACAAGATCACCTCGAATCAAAACAAAGTAAGTAAAGTTATGCACGAGCGCACCTCATCCACTACCCCAAATTCCTCCAGCATTGTCGAGAAAACCGCTGTGAGTTCACACCCACTATGTGACTGGACTCGGAACGGATCCACATCCTTTTTATTAGCATCATTGTTTGCAAACGGTGAGTTGTTGCTAACCTTTGCTACTTTGACGATATCCAATGGTAGTGATAACACTTTGCCTTTGTGCTCCAAATGGACACAAAAGGCAACAAAAGCCCAATGATTTGGGGAGGTCCAAGTGTCTGTCATGCAGTTCAGTCTTCCATTGTATTCCTGGTACGTCTGAGCCAATTAGCTTTTCTTTTTAGTTCTCTGGGCAATACTACTCCCGGAAATGTCTGGCTTCTGTAACAAAAGAAACATGTATGCTTTCGAATAATATATAATTATTATTTAATTTTAATTTTAATTAAATGACAATGACAATGCATCATTGTCATTGTCAGCCTCAGCCTCAGCCCTATTGGAAATGGTATTCAAACAAACAACATCAGATCCTGGTATCTACATCAAATATATAGGTAAAGATAAAATCATCTTCATAGTTTATGTTGACAATGCTCTTTTCATGGGTTCCAACCTCAAACTCAGATCGTCATATGAAGACTTTCACAGATCGATGGGAGTCACGAATACTTGGCGATGCTACAGAATATCTTGGCATGCGCATTACCAGAGATCGAAAGAAACGAACTCTGAGACTTGACCAATGTACCTATGCTGAGAAAGTCATTGAACAATTCCAGCTAGAGAATTGTAAACATGCTTGTACACCACTTCCTTCCAGATATAATCTGAGTCCTAATGAACAGAAAGAAGATTCCAAAAGAATATCTCAATATCAATCAGTGATTGGATCTCTTTTTTATATCATGCTTGGAATACACCCAGATCTTGCTTATTCCATAATCAAGATGACACAATTTTCCACAAACCCCTCTGAGGATCACCTCAATCGAGCACTTTATATTGTTCAATACCTTGCATATACCAAAAATGTGTGTATCACATACAATGTTGTAAATCACCATTACCGATAGACTGCTCACAGTTCGGAGCACAGTCCGTCGCAGTCTGGCCCCTCTGACACATCGGACTAAGACTGGACACACCAAAACCCGGACTACGGTCAGGTGACTCACCCCTTCAAGTTTGCCCTCGACACCCAGAATATTACATCACTATATTGTCACCACTATCATTACATTACTAACCACTCCCTTATATCATTATGTAGACATTCTGTCACTTAGAATGTATGTAGGTAATGCTTCATGTAGTTTGGATGTCAGTAGAATAGTCCTAATATATCAATACTTGAGTCGGTCATAGCTAGTGGACCCAGCTTTGACCTCTTGAGCTTTACACCAAAGTCCTTTGCTTTCACCTCCATCTTTTTATTTTTCCAAGTGTCACTGTCAGCCCCTGAGTGCTAGTCCGTTAGTCCGACCGGACTTTGGTTACTTCATTAGGTCAAAGCTGCTCATACACTTCAGGGCTCCGTCGTTATCAGCATCTTGTCACAAACATACTTGGATCCCAAAGTTAAGGGAATTGCTTGCTCAGTTAAGAGCTGCCATTGATTGCATGATCAATCCCGAGATAGCAACTCGGACTAAAGACGCTGTGTTGGGTTAGTACAACCCTCAATCCGGTTCACTTTGAATGGGCTTAGACCTCATTCGAGAGGACACCGCCATTCTGCCGGAAATAGTATCAACTTGAAATCCTACCCTGTGCATAGTGGGTCAGCACACGCTTTAAACCAAGCGTAATTGGTTTCAGGTGCACGTGATACCTGTGACGCATGTGGGTCAATACATCCCTCCAAAATTGTAGTACTGGCAGGCTAGATCTTAGAGACAAGATCAAATCCATCTTTCTGGGCTCCTCCAATCGACACACGCAGACACTCGTGACGTCTGACCCTTTGTTTTCTTTTACAGGTATTACTCCAGAGTGCACGGTCTCTTCGTGAGTACCCCTCCAATCACTCTGGACTACCGGTATCACTTGTCATCCTGTCAGACTGTGGTATGCTCACCTCAATCTGTTCGCGATCACAAGAAAGGGCGACAAGAGAGACAAGGCAGCAATGCTTTGGTCTCAACTTGGCGGTAAAGCGGAAGCATACGCTCTGTTATGCGAAGCGATAACAACTACCTTACTACTTAGATGAGGTACTCATGGAGAGACCAATCAAGTCTAGTATAAGGGCAAGGGAAAGTCTCACTTGCGATCAGTCAAGTGGAGGAAAAGTTAGATAATGCTGTATTGTGCAGAACTAGCTAGGGAACACCATCGTACTACTGGGGTATTTATAGAAGGTGTGAAGTGCATGGACCAAGTAGTGTCAGTAGTAGTGAAAGAGAGAGGGACATATCAAGACATCAAGATAAGAAGATACAAGATAAGCGACAAAAAGATAAATGATAAGAAGATAAACGATAAGAGGAATCAATCAAGGGCATGATGGAGGAGGAAGTGAGTATTGTTTACAAGGTAGATGGAAAAAGGTAGAACATTGAAAGAAAAGGTAATGTCCACTCCTCTAAGTCCTTCAAAGTCAACAGCGATTGTAACATGCTCTATCAGAGATGGAGAAATATGCACAGAAAAAAGAGTCTGAATACCCCGAATGGACCGCTCTATGCAAGGTCCATGAAGCCTATCAAAAGCTACTCCGGCTTCAATAAGATTCGACTCCAATTGATGAATTTATTCGGGACTTTGTCCGACTAGCCTGTGACGCCAAAATCACCAACAATAGATCCTCCAGCCTGCTCAAAAAGGCAGTCTCATTCACCATTTACAACTTTCACAAGATGCACGGGACTAAGCTTGAATTAAAGCAGTTCACTGAGCTAACCCAAGCATATATCGAACTAGCCTGTAAGTTTGAAAAGTTGCCACCAAGAGACCGGCCCCCAAGACCTCTGCCAGAGTACCTCGCCCATTTAGTGTTTTAAGGTCCAGTCCTAGGACCGACCAAAAACTAGTCCTGGTCGGTCTGGTCTTTCCTGGTTTTTGTTACAATCAGTCTTGGTCTTTTGGTTTTGGAAAAAATGAAGAACCGACAAAAGACCAGTCGCGACCAGTCTTTTGGGCAGACCGATTGTACCCCCTATTTAGCAATACATTGATGCATGTTAAAAATTAGGTACCTATAGTTACGCTAGGGGTGTGACTGCAGACAGACAAGATTTCCTTTACTTACGAATTCTTGTGTACAAAATTCTTATTCTCCAGTATGTAGAATGTCTAGATCGGCATCCCCATCTCCAGGTGTGGCACTTAAAGACAATAAACAAGGTGTACTTAATTCTGATTCAAAAGGAAAAGAAAAACATGTACAAACAGTCATGTAGTATATAAGAGGAACTCAGACCTCCCTTCTAATAACTAGTTTCTTATACAACTTGTTCTCATATGCTCATCAGCAACTCTCAATTCTTCAAGTTACTTCAAAGCTCTCTACTCATACATTCCTAGTAAGTTTCTACTAGAGATCTTTATTCCCTTTATATTCCTGTTGGTTCTACTTGAACCCCTCGAGCCACTGCATATAAAGAAGTTGTATAACTTTTTCAGATATGACCAGTGTAACCACAACCAGAGTCATTATCTATAGTGTTTCGAAGTCCAGTTGTGGACCATATGAAAGACTGGCAACTAGACTGGACCACAACTGATCGCAACTGGATGCAATCAGTCCCAACTTGGACTAGTCCAGTTGTCAGTTGCCTGGTTCGGTAACTTTTGGCAACTGGTCAGGACGGGGTTGCAACCAGTGTACAGCCAATTTTAATGTATTATAGTACATTCCATAATTTTGGGTGATTTTTCCACATTTTTGTGAGATTTTTTGAGCCAGATATGAATATCTCATACAATATTCACTTTCATATTGAATTATTCAATTGAGTATACACTATTCACAACCCTATTCACTCATCTACAGTCATATTAAACACACATTTTGAGTATAACAATTATAACACTATATGTGTTCAGTGACATGTTCACAAAAATGACATGCCACCTATAAATGCTCATATCTCTGTGGGCCATGGTCAATTAGGAACACAGGTAATAGGTGTATAACATTATTTGTGTACATTACATATTTTTGACATTGACATGCTTGTCAGAATTTGGAAATGGTCGTACCTCCATGGAAAATGGTCAGAAATACATAACAACTTGATGGAATGGTAGCTAAGGGTGTGGACTAGCTCCGGCTCACTGGTTGCCAAGCCTGAACATATAAAACTCTGTATATGATATGTAAGCACCGAGTCATATCTGAGTCATTAGTACAGTATATGAGTCATGATTAGTAAGCTGATCAGTAAAAAAAGTAATAGGATATGAGTTATCATGGAAAGTGATGGCACACTAACCAAAACTAACAAAGCAAGAATCTTAACCTGGACTAACCAATGGCTTTTCCAATATTCCTAACCCAGCCTAACATTGTTTTGCCTCCTAACCTGGACTAACTATTGATTTGCCTAATAATAACACTAATATCTCTAACCCAGCCTAACATTGTGTTGCCTCTGATTTTTGCTGATTTTTCCCACTGCTTTTTGACTTCACAAATGTCAATTATGTTTTATTGACACCCAAGTCAGACTCTGTGTCACTTTGTCAAACTCTGTGTCACACTGTCACCAGTCTAGGGGTTCATTGTGGCAGCGGTGGACAGGTTACATGTGGAGTGGCCGTGAATGAAGCATTTTCTCCATAGCATCAATCCCATGAATGAGGATCTGCAGCACAACACATTCATTATGAACTGGCTTGAAGGTGAGTTTTGGCATTTCATAGCTCTGGCATATTCAGACCTGCCCATCAGAATTCACCAACCAATGCATATCAAGGCTTTGGGCCTTCAGAGACCAGGTACCAGAGGGGTGAAACCGTCATTTTCAGGCACAAATTGTCACTTTCAGGCTTAGTGTTGGTGGGATGAAATTCTGTGGATAGTATTCCCTACAGGGCCATAAGAATATAATTTTGAATTAGACTCTAGTCTTATTGCTGAGATATAGTGATCAGATACAATAGTTTTTTCACACTTGCAGGGCGAAATGAAAGATCCACTCTGATAACATCACTGTTGGTCAGTGACTCTCTGAGAAACCCTGTTGAAGGACAAGCATTTTGCCTGCTTGCTAGGAAAGTACAGGCAATACACCTCTGGGGTAAAATATGATGTTCATAGGCCAATCAATGGTTCTGGAAAAGGTCACAGGATGATACCACTATAGCATGGCATGAGAAGAACCTGGACAAGGTTAAGGCATTCATATCTTATAGACCACAAAAGGAGTTGAGATGAGTCCTTCCTGCTCCACCTGGATGCCAGAAGCTAATGGCATGCTAGCCACTTAGTTTACAACATGCTCAGGCTCTACCTTCTTGGCTGTGCTAAAAGATTTCAGTATACAGTGGACTTGAAATGAGAGAGGCATATCTTCTGACTTTGAACTCTTCTTTAACCTCTGCATCAATGTACCATTTGCAGTTCCAGAGTGCACACCAAGCCTCATGCTGACAGAACAAATATTGCAGGAGGCTTCTGCATCTTGATGGCTTTCCTGTGGGGCAAGGGGAAAGGTTAGATCAGCTTGCATCTCTAGGGCTGGCTACTGATGGGCCTGCTGGTAGAATTTGACTTCAAAAAAAGGGCATGGTTGGTTATCTGGGAGCGGATAAGCAAAAAAAGCTTGTGGAGTGGGATAACCACTAAATAGCGACTCTAGGATCACACTGGAGTCCACTGTGAGTAACCAAGAATGATATTGAACAAACAACAATGAGCTACTGACCTGGAGTCCATGTGAGTAATCAAGGGAAACAGAACAGAGGACTCCAAGGCTTATGTCGAGTGGCTGTAAATACTAGCAAACAACTAGCAGCCACAATCAGCCACAACTGTAGGAATAATAATCACAACTTGAAGAAAAGAAGATAGAGGTGTGTAGAGCAACCACAAGGGTCTAGAAACTTGAGGAGAAAAGGTTGATAGAGTTATCGACCATGGGGAATCCAATGGTGATGGTTAGAAGTAGCGCAGAGCGCTACAAAGTCTACAATGAAGTAAAAAGCATGAAAAGAGTGCAAAATCACCAAAAGTAACAGGAGCTTGGGTTGATCTTTGAGGTGCCACTGGGGGTTGCTCTCATTTATCCATCTACCCTGTTCTACCACTTTAACATTGACTTTTGTGGTGAGGTTTTGTTTTTGAACAACTTTTGAACTTGCCTCATCTTCAATAGATCTTGTGTGTACTGATGGGGAGAGGCCTGACCTCTCACAGGCACACAACTACCTCTCTTGCAGCAGTGATGAGGAGAGCAGAGGCAGCCTGGTCTGGTTTAATCAGGCCAGTATGGTTGAGGTTGCAGAAATCGGATTTCAGACCTTGGCAGAGGCCAGAAAGCTGCTAGGGGCACTCAGGAAACACCAACTTTTCAGAGGATGTGGATACAGCCTTCTGCAATGGATTCCAAGGAATTTTGTAAGTTCAAGTTCAGGCTTTGTGTCTTTCAAGCAAGGTGGTAAATTAGGGAAGTTGGTCCATGCAGATGCTACTTTGTATCTTTGGTTTGTTTAGGCTAGTTGGAGCCTGTAGTTTACCAGTATATGCTATAGATAGTGGAACTGTGCATTCAAACACTGCTATATAAAGAGAGACCCAGCCCAACCACCACCAACCCCTCAGCTCATTTACATTGGTCTCAGATCATCTGGTGGCCACGGTGGTTGTGCTGTACATCATGTCTACAGGCAAGGAGGCTAGTGTTTTGAAGTCCAGTTGCAGATTGGTAGTGCAACTGGCAACTGGACTGGACTACAACTGATCGCAACTGGACTGGTTGTACTAGACACAACCAGTTATAATTGTGTTATACTGGTGACCCCATTCAGTAGAAATTTCGGCAAATGACCGGCTAGCCAATGTGCCAAATCGCCATAAGTGACCGGTCAGCCAACGTCGGCCGATGAAATAAAAACCTCGTCAAACCATGGATCGGCCAACATAAAGGTTTCTCGGCATCTTGCCGGTCAGCAAATATGGTACATTTCTGTAAATTCAGTAGTCTATTGGTTGGCCCACAAGTACAAGTCGGCAAATTACTCGTCGGCCCATTAGCTATGTCATCCTAAAGTTGACTGATCGGCCCAATCGCTATGATTTTGCCGATGAGCCAACGGCTACACATCCCTACATTCTGCAGTCCACTGGTCAGCCAAAGAGGATATCTCGGCATCTTGCCGATGAGCCAATTGGGCCATTCTACTATCCACTGATCGGCCAACGAGTGAAACTCGGTATGTTACCGTTCGGACCATCCGCCATCTCTTATACCCTGTAATTTACATATCGACCGATGAATTATACCTCATCATTTTGCCGATGAGCCAATTGGGCCACTGTACTTTCCACTGATCGGCCAACGAGTGAGACTCGGCATCTTACCGTTTGTACCATCTACTTACACCCTGTAATTTACATATCGACCGATTAATTATACCTCAGCATTTTGCCGATGCCAGTGAGCCAATTGGGCCACTCTACTATCCACTGATCGACCGACACGGTGTACACTAACAGTATAATTGAAAACAATAAAATTATACCGACAGACAACAAATTGAACATGTTCGCATCTCGCGCAGATTTAGGTATATTAGCCGTTTGACAAATGATAGCAGGACAATTTACAGTAACCGCAAGAAAATGTTTGCCTTACCGAAACTCCGCTTTACATTAAATATTTCGCCGTCACTCTCTTCATCCACTCGCCGTCTTTTACCCATCCCCTGCAAAGCGGCAATGCTATTTCCGAGTCCCTTTCCACCTGAAAAAGGACCCGGAAATACCGTTTCCGCTCTCCCACCATTCCCTCAATGCTTTCACCACCATCCGTCCTCACCTTCGCCGTCTTCCACCGATCCTTGCCCGCGGTTACCCTGTGCAGCGGCAACGCTATTTCCAGGTCCCTTTCCACTTGGAAAAGAACCTGGAAATACTATTTCCGTTCTCCAAACATTCCCGCAACCTCAACGTCGCCATCTTGCTATCAACATTTTTGCCGCCATCTATCCTCACCCTCGCCATCGTTCGCTCAACACCATCCCTCCTCAACCTCCGCTCCTCGCTCTCACTGTTGGCAATACGAATGAAGTTGGCAATGACGAGATGACGCGATACGACGAAGGATTGAGGAACGAAGTGTTGAGGATGAGGGAGACAACTAGGTGTGTTCCACCACTCTCTCTCACTCTCACTCACTCCTCTCTCCCCGCTTCTCTCCCTCACCTATCCTCAAAACACGTTCACGGCGACACGACGACAACGACGACAACGCCACGATGCCACGACGCCAACCGGCGACGCGACAAGGACGCGGCCACGAGTGACGACGTGACAAGGTGCGTTCCCACCTCGCTCTGCCTCACTCTCTCCCCTTACCCATTCCTCCCCGCCTCTGTCCCTCACCCACGTCCTCGCCAAGCCCCGTCCACGCCGACACGGAAGACACAATGTGGTGATGACGACTCGACAACGCGAAGAAGACGAGGAGGAGGAGGAGGAGGGATAAACGACGACGAGGTATGTTACCGCCTCCCTCTCATTCTTTCCCTCCCTTACCTGTCTCTCCCCGCCTCTCTCCCTCACCTACTACACCATAGGACCCCGTCCACGCCGACACAACGACGACGAGTGACGACGCGACGAGGTGCATTCCACTCGCCCTTCTCTCCCTTCCCCGTTCCTCCCCCCCTCTGTCCCTCACCCACATCCATCCTCGCCAGGCCCCGTCCACGCCGACACGGAGGACACAATGCCCTCTCCCTCCCTCACTCTCTCCCCTTCCCCGTCCCTCCCCGCCATTGTCCCTCACCCACATCCTCGCCCAGCCCCGTCCATACCGACACGAAGGACACAACTTATCAGCAAACTGACCGTCGCACTTCCAGCTTCCCAGTCACTCCAGACTTCCAGTCCAGCATTTCCAGAGTCCCAGACAACTCCAGACAATTCCAGACCTCCAGCAATTTATACAATACATACAAAGCAATCAAACATAGCTAACCAAAACATCACCAAACAACTACAACTATGCCAAATACAACTAAACAAGCCAAATACAACACAACTAACCAAATACAACACAAGTAATCAAGGACCAGGCACACTAACCAGAACTAACAAAGCAGGAATCCTAACCATATCTAACCAATGTCTTTGCCAATATCCCTAACCCCCCCTAACATTGTTTGTCTCCTAACCATATCTAACCAATGTCTTCCCCAATATTCCTAACCCCCCCTAACATTGTGTTGCCTGTCTTTGCCAATATCCCTAACCCCCCCTAACCTGTTTTGCCTCCTAACCAGATCTAACCAATGTCTCCCCCAATATCCCTAACCCCCCCTAACATTGTGTTGCCTGTCTTTGCCAATATCCCTAACCCCCCCTAACATTGTTTGTCTCCTAACCATATCTAACCAATGTCTTCCCCAATATCCCTAACCCCCCCTAACATTGTTTTGCCTCCTAACCAGATCTAACCAATGTCTTCACCAATATCCCTAACCCCCCCTAACATTGTGTTGCCTCCTAACCAGGCCTAACCAATATTTCCTTCTAACCCAGACTAACACTTTGCTAATATGCCTAACCAAGACTAACAACCTCCTAGCCTTGAATAACAATTTTTTGCGCTTACCCCAGACTAGGAAAAGATTCCCATGATTGAATTCCATTATCCCTGATTTTGTCTGATTTTTCCCACCGCTTTTTGGCTTCACAAAAGCTAATCTATGTTTTATCACCATAAATCTCGAAAATGGCTATATCTCAGCGATGTGATATCCGATCTGGGCGATCTAATGCTCAGATGGAGGCTACATACCCTGTCCACATATCACCCAGTGGAGCCGAAACACGGATCGGACTCCAATGGATGCGATAAGCCCAAATGATTAATCACAATTTCTTCGAAAATGAGATCTGAAACTAAAATGCTTATATCTCGGTCGTTTCTCCACCGAATTACATGATCCGTGATTCATATGAAAGGTATTCGTTCACTCTACCTCCGATACAGCCAACACTAAGCGCATAATTCCCACGGTACAAATTTGCGAACCACATTCTTGGTCAGTGTCTGGTTAGTGCTTGGTTAGGACTTGGTTAGGATTCCTGCCTTGTTAGTTCTGGTTAGTGCGCCTCAAAAATGCTCTGTTAATGCTCTGTTAGTGTCTGGTTAGGATCCCTGCTTTGTTAGTTGGGGTTAGTGTGCCTGGACAAGCTTGGTTAGTGTCTGGTTAGGAGTCATATCTGGTTATGTCTGGTTAGTGTGCCTAGTCTCTT
>JBBPPW010000434.1:0-15633 GCA_038092215.1 Leccinum broughii | reverse complement strand
CAAGACGCGAACTCGACTCGTATAAGGCCGGTCAAAACGCAAACCCAACATGAACCCTCTCCACCTTTCCACTCTCCCTTCACCTCCTCTTTAACTTTTTTTTATTTTTTTCAAAACAGCAAGGTATTTTTTTTCTACACTTTCTACCTTTCCAGTTCACTTCTAAACCTTGCCTTGGCGTCCGTTCGTCGCCGTGTTGCGGCGTTGCCCCTGTTCCTGGTCTGTGCGCTCCAGGGTTCGACTTTTCCAGACACCCAGCTTGAATTCGAAAGTCACGATGCCCCGTACAACAGAAGGCAAGGCAGCGGCGGAGAAGGCGCACAAGAAAACGAGTTCGTCATCCGTCATCCCGTTTCTGCTGATCCTCACGCAAGCTTTCCGCAGAGTCTGCCGGGGGTGGAGGACGGAAGAAGCTCAGTGCCTGTAACAAATTCATGCAGTCTGAGATGGCACGGCTGAAGGAGTCTGACCCCGATATCCCTCACCAAGAGAGGCGAGGGACTTTCGTCCGAGTGTAGTGGATCATTAATCAAATTTCGTTTCTGTGCAGATTCAAGCCTGCCACGTCGAACTGGAAAAAGGCAAAGGAGAATCGTTCATACCCATCGAGGACGATGTATATGACACCGCATTCAAGGAACTATGGGTGGTAATTATCTCATTTGATTGTTCAGGCCTTTATTTCCAAGTCTCTATTACAGGACGGCAACGAGACCATCATACACAACTCTTGAATGCTCTCCAGCGCACATTCAATCGTTTCCTTGAACCATTGCAAAAGGAGGTTACGTTTCTGTAATGGTTCAGTCGATTCACGCGCGTTCGGTGGGCTAACTCTTGAGCCAGAAACTCGCTATACTTTGACCAAACCTCTTCCTGACCAGCTGGTAGCCTCGGCTGATTCGCTGAGTCCCACGGCACCGTCTGACTCCCTGATCATCTTGGACCGACATATTGATATGATCACCCCATTGCTGACTCAGTTGACATACCAGGGTCTCATCGACGAGTTGATCGGCATCAAGAACTGTCTGCACCAGACTCGGCAAACCCAACTCCAAGCACCTTGCAGCAACCTGCAACCATAACAGCAGTCACGAACGAGAAGACCAAGAAACATCTCTGGTCTGCGACGACGGACCCCTTGTTATCATCGAGCAGGCCGATACATAGATTCATGAGTATTCGTCACTATTATAATCTTTTCCCATACACAATCGAATTTATTGCAACTTGGCAAATTTACATGTCCCCCGACTCTCACAACGCCGAAAGCTCCACCTCCAACGTCTTCCACCACACACCAAAATAATCAGCCGTTGCACTTGTTCGGCACTTTGTGAATCTCACTTTCTCCTCGTTCTCAAACTGAATGGCTTCAGGCACCGTCGTCTGATAATCCGTCTGCGACATCCCCTTGTACAGCTTCTCGGAGTTCAGTCGATCTTCCTGTCGCAACTGGCCACCTCAGTGGCTAGGTACCAGGCCTTGAAAAATTCAATTGAGCATCGACCCTCGGCAAGCAAAAAGACAGACACGTACCTGCACCTGGAGATACACCACCATGCTCGACGAGACAACCGCCGAGCCGCATCCGGCAGGTATTTGAAAAGATTGAGATGATGACAACCCTCCGCCTTCGTGCATCCCTTGGTTAAAGAGCACTGGTCGTATGCGCTTGCCGCTCAAACAACACCTTTTCCTCTGGGGTCTGGAATCTAAAAAAAAATGTCGTGAGCCCCCGTGAGCCCACAACAGTCACGCTGCGAGCATCGACGCACGTTGTTTGACTGCAGATTGTACGACGCCGCTAGCGAACGTCCCGTCCATGCAGTAGGGCAGACGAGATCAAACCTTTCTTCCATTTCTGCAAACTGGAACCCCGTGTCCGTCGACGAATCCGGTGGTGAGATCGGTGCCGCGTTCAGCGGGTAAAACGAAACGCCTCACAACAGTGGGCTATCTGGATATCATAATGGAAGTCAGATCCGTCGATCGCCTAGGCAGGCGTTGCCACAGTTCCTCGGAGACGAACGGCACGAATGGATGGAGGAGCCGAAGACCATAATCGAGGCAGGTGTCCAGCGTCTGATGTGCCGACGTGTATACCTTGGGATCGGCAGAAGGGTCCGTCATGGGTTTCATCGCCTCCTGCAGTAACAATAAACGACGAGTGAGCATCGCAGAGAGGATATACGTACGATGTGTACGTTATACAGTTCGTACAGCCAGAAGTTATAGTGGTAGCCATGAAATTCCATGTTTGTTGGTCTCGGCCCGGCAGCAAAGTGGAGCTTGTGGAGAATCCACTGCTCGACGAGAGTGGGCTAGTAAGTTCTTCGTGAGAAATTAGATCAAGTCGAGAAAATGATGCACGTCGAGAGGAACGAAATTAGATTCAAACTTGAGCATCGCAAACTTGGTCGCGTTGAACACCTTGTTGCAAAACTTTCTATATCCTTCCACGCGAAGAATCTCGAGGTTGATATCGCGACCTGCATGCATGCATAGATCAACAACGTCTCATACCAACAACGACAGTGGACGTACCCCGCACGAGTAAGTACACAATGCAAACCGAAAGCCGTCCATCCCACACTGGGGAATACCCTTGGGAAAGTTCTTCTTCTGCCCCGCGATGACCTTCGCGATCTCCTTCTCGTCCAAGTTACCCTCGTACAGTTTTTGTTGCAGATGTGGAAGCGCCAGCCCGTGGATGACGTCCAGCGTCGATCACGTTGCCCAGACTCTTCTTGCGTCCATGAGCATCGCGGATCATGGCGTGGCAGAGCACCTCGCCAAACGGAATCTTGCCTGTGAGATAGATGCCCAGCAACATGCGGGTGACCCAGAAGAATAGAGTGTCCCAGCCCGTCTCTAACGCACTCGAAGGGTAATATTGTTCGAAATCGAAAGTCTGCGGAACGGATCAGAGTCGTCGCGTGGAAAACGAAAAATAAACAAATAAATAACTTGCCTTGTCAGGCCAGCCCATGATCGAGAACGGCCACAAGGCAGAGGAAAACCATTGATCCTTGCTCGAGCACGAATTTATTGCCCGCTGCCAGAACCTTGGTACGTTTGGTGGGTTCCTCGAGGGTCCGACCCACCCTAGTTCTTGCCATCGTTCGACTGAAAATGACATAAGGATGTCGAAAACCGAGTAACATCGCAAACGCACGTCGTTCTCCTCGCCCTCAATGCGTACGAAATACGCAGGACAACGGTGGCCCCATTACAAATTCGCTAGGACAAGCATTAGAAACCGTGCCGTTCAAAAGTATATCCTACGATACCTTCGTCGCTTCTTCTGCCAACGGTTTGCATTTCAGCCACCACTGGGGGTTCGATATAGGTTGTAGGATATCACCGCATTTACTGCATCCGGGCATGATGAAGCACGCATATCCCCAACTTAAAAAGAACTCACCTACTTATGAAAATTCTCCCCCGCATTGGCATTCAACGTCCCATCGTCGTTGAGGATGTTGATAAACTCCAGGTTATGCTACTCTCCGACGTCATAATCGTTAGGATCATGCGCGGGCGTGATCTTGACCGCACCCGTCCCAAATTCCTTGTCGACCATTTCCGTTCGCCACGATCGGAAAGCGTCTGTCCACGAACGGATGCGTTGTATACTTTCCGTGAAGGTGTTAGTGCGCTAGTTGAGGCCAGATGGAACGTGAATACGCAGGTGAGGGATCGTATCTTCTAACGATCATCCTCGGGATGGACGGCGATGGCGGAATCGTACGATAATGTGTTCGCCTGTGGGAGGTACAGATGAGAGAGAAAAGATGCTACAAGCTGGCATCGTACCAGAGCCCTCGATCGGGTACGCAAACGACGTGCGCACACCTAACTCAAACTTCTCCTTTGGGTCATAGCCTGGGATGTCTGGGATGTTGAGTATCGTCCTACCGTCTGATTGTTTTTCATCCACCTAGAAGACGTTAAACAAGAATGCAAATGCAAATGTTCAGGCGGAACCGCACCTCCGGGTTGGACAGTGTGGTATTCAGCCTCACATACCAGTTTACCAAACGATTATCACGGAACAAGACGCCCCCTTCGTGCAGCCCAACAAAGTTTTCGATGATGGCTTTTGACAGCGTCTGAAGCGCGCGTAAACAAGGTGGGACAACAACGACATCGCCTGCTTACCGGGTTCATCGTGAATGTGACGCGATTCCAATCAGAACTGGCTCCTAGACGTCGAAGCTGCAATGCGTGCCAACTGTTAGCTGCGAGATGTCTATCTCTGTTTCAGAAAAAAGTGACAGACGCACTCATTTATCTATGACCTTTTCCAAAAATACCTCCCTGTCGAGATCGTGACGCGTATTGCCCTCCTGCTTGAACAGTCAACGTTCCACGACCGATCGCCCTGATATACCGGCATGATCGAACCGCGGCACAAATACATAGTGCTGTTTTTCCCAACATGCGATTCCTGCAGCGTGCGTGAGCAAGACTCGGCGGAAAAGAATGTAGAAACTCACCAATGTATTCATCCCGGTGAGCGCGTGACCGATGTGCAGACTTCCGGTGACGTTAGGCGGGGGGAGCGGTATGACAAAGGTGCCTTCTGGTTTGTGCAAGTCTCGACGCAGCGGTCTGGTTGAGCTTCACCGCGAGTTTTGCCTCTGTTTTGCCTCTTTGGCTGGATAATCAACGTCAGTCACACGACGACAATGCGACTCGCCCGGCGCTTTTTTGATTGTGTCGCGTGACCCAAGTACAATCGACGTCGTCACCTTCGTGAATTCAACGGAGAAATGCCCTTTCTCACAGTCCCGGTCGGGCAGCATGCCGACGGGCGCTCTTGCCGCCCTCCTTGGGCTACCCGCGCCAGTCTCGCTGTAAGTCGCCTTCTCTTTACCAACACTCCCTTGCTTATGTTTTCCAGCTTTCTAGAGACGTCCTCCGCCTCTCCCCAGCCCAGATCAAGATCCTCTACGGCTTTCTCAAAGATTTGTTCAACCCCTCACTCTCTGCGCATCCTCGGCGCGCATCCTCGGCGCGCATCCTCTCATCACTCTGTGCCAATGACTCTCCATATGCTGGCTACCGCCCCCTCCTCTACCGCCCCTCTCTCCTCTCTCCCAGGTCTACAGCACCGTCAAAGTAAGCATCTCCCTCGACCTCGTCAAGCCCCTCGACGACTTTGGCCCCGAACAAGTCGAAGCCTAGGTCATGGGCTGCGCACCTTGCGGCGAACTCCGCATCTCTGTGGACAATCTCACAGGGACAATCTCCTTTATCGACGAGCCCTTTGCCCGCTCTGGCACGTCCGCCATCTCCGGTCCGAGCAGCCCCCTCGCTCTATGACACCATCACCGCGGTCCAACCATCTTAGCCGAGCTCGTGCGTACCCGCTTGAGCACCTTTGCAACGCCGCTCTGCAACACTGTACGCGTGATCGACCGACGTCGAGCCGGTGTTCCCCCCGATACACAAGTTGCGCGCCGGTCCGCCCAGTTCGCCAAACTCGTCGTCGCAGCCACCGCCGAACGGCGCGCCCTCTCTCTGCGCAAAGCGCCCATCGCACGCACTCAGCTCCTCTCGGAGCTGAGCGTACGCAGGAGGCGTCCTGCCGCGCGGAGCTCAGGCGTGCCAAGCTGATCGAGGAGCAAAAAGAACAGGAAGATGCCAAAAAGAAGGAGATCTACCACGCGAGACGGGAGATTGAATCGATCAGGATGGCAGAGACCAAGAAGCTCGCTTAGGACTTGATGAAGCGCGGCGGGGTGAAGGTGTTGATCGCAGTGCGTCCTGGTCCTTTGTCGTTCCCTCTGTCATTGATACCTCGTCTAGGACATGGAGAACTTGAGCAAGGACAGATCGAAGTCGAGCAGCTGGAAAGGACAGAAAAGACACGAGCGTGCTTTGCGGATCGACCACATCGAGCGGGCGTACCGCAAAGAAGAGTGCCTGCTGCTCGCGCAAGGCTATACCGGCCGCGAGACCTCTCACACACTGCAAAAAGCACAAGTAGAGAACAACCTGGAGGCTCTGGTGACCAAGAAGGGGTTGAGCCGAATGTAGGGCGACTATAGAGCGCACCGGGGGACGGGGGACGTTGTTGGCTGCGCGCAAGGAGGAGCATGAGAGACACCGGGCGGTGGTAAAGAAGAAGAAGGAGGGAGAGGAGGAGGGCTGTATATGCGGAAAAGATGGAGGGGGAACGCAGGAAGCAGCAAGAGGAGCAGGAGGCCGAGAGGAGGGCAGAGGAGGGGAAGAGAGTCGAGGCGGGTCAGTATTTCTTGGTTGAAGTCGGTGTATGTAGTGGGACTGACCCCGAATTACAGAACGACCTGCAGCAGAAGAGGCCAAGGCGGCGAAAAAACGGCAAGAAGAGGAGCGGTTGGCGGAGCAGCATCGACAATTCCAGATCGAGCGAGCTGCTGCACTTGAAGAAGTCCGCAAGAAGGCACAGCAGGAGCAAGAGGTGGAGGAACGTTCAAAGATGCGTGCGCACTCTGCCAAGATGGGTCCTGAGGTTCCGCGTGCCGAGGGAGGTGGCGGACGCGTACTGCCGATGGTTCTTCCGCCCCCACGACCGTTTCGACTACAGTGAGCACGATGACGGGCGGCCTCGCAATTCCACGTTCGCAGAGTCCGGCACGACGTGTGCGGGGTCCACCGAGGATTGGAGGCGGCGCGTGACGTCAACGTATGGCTGAGAAGGAGCATGGAGTGGACGCCCGGGTCGCCCGCCAGTACCAACACTGGGCTGCCCCTGTCCGAAAGCAGGGACGCAGACGATTTCGTGACGGTTCCAAAGAGACAGGTGTGGAGACCGCGGTGATTCCAGAATTAGGGCCGAGGTCGAGGTTTCTTTTCTCTTCTTTTCATTGCACCGTACAGTCATGTCCGTGCTTGTTCTTTTTGTTTTTGTTTTTGTTTTCCTTGTGCCTCTTTACGTAGCTCCCATGACCCATCTTCATCTTTTCCAAAACATACCACGGTTTCACTTTTTCCATCAAGGGCCTACTATGATAGGTAGTACTTCTAATATTTTACCTCTTGATCTGGTAGAGTTGGACAACAGTGTAAATTTTGGAATATGATAGTCTTGCCCTCAATATGCATTGCAGGTGTGGCTTCTAGTTTCCAATTCCCAGAAATAATAATCATATTTCTGCTGAAGTCTGTGCTTGGAATTGAAATGTGAACTACCTTTACTTGGACAATGTTGGAGCGCAGCCTGTCTAGTAGATACAATTAGGATTACTATACTACACTCACTATGTTTCCTTTTTCGGACATCATGCGGTACCTACACGTGTTCGCCTCTCTTTTCACTCTTTTCCTCCAGTCTCGTATCACTTTGACTGGAGGTAAGCTACATACTTTGTATCTAGACACATTCCTTACTTACCTGTATAGCTTGACTCTGTCTGTACAGGTAAATACAGAGTCCGTATCACTTTGACTGGAGCTTGACTCCGTCTGTACAGAGTCCAACCCCTGCTGTTCACACAGACAAGGCCGATGATCAGGCAAACTACATGAATCTTATTTCAACTTAGTTCGAGAAATGTGGACCTTATTTGTCTAAGATATGCGACTCATGACGTAAGGCCAAGCATGTCGCGTCGCATAAGAAAGTTGAGTCAAATATGTAGTTTGGTGTTGTCACGCCTTGTCACATGTTACATATTGACCAAAATGGCCCAGACTCGGACACACAGTGCTACTTGCCTGCCACATTGATCTTGCACACTGTGCTGCCCGCTCTTGCCCGTACTTGCTACATTCACATGCCAGCCAGCCTATCTGCACTTGTCTACCTTCACTGCTCATCACCTCGCCCACCCTTTCGCCCACCATCCGAGTCTCATGCCAACCCTTGCTTAATCCTGCTACATCCACATGGACAGACACGATGGCCTGCCATGAGTCCATGACGCAATAATGACGACACAGTTGGTACGTCCACCCTCCTCATCCTCCTCACTTGAACAACATAACAATGACAATCATGGTGAGTACGCATCATCACGGCTGTCATTCTCACCTTCCTCAACCTCCTCCTCTATTCGCGTAACAACAGCGGCACCACAACGCGACAATTGACGTGATGGCGTACCACAACATGATGAAGACGATGCACCCACCACCTTATCTCTTCACCTCCCAGTTGTTACGGTACCACACAGGTACATGCTGGGGAAGAAAGCTCAATGAGCAGCACACACTGAGACTCGAGATGAGTTGCAGTGTGCGCGGCTCGTTGTGTTGTTCCGATGGAGCCTGGGCAATGGCGACATGGCAATGACAATGGGAGAAATGTGCAGGAGTGACCGGTGCACAATTGTGCGGTCGCTTCCGCACGCCAGTGGGGCAAGAGGATGGGGCATCCTTGTCGTCACTTTGGTGTCATGCATTGTCATTGTTGCCATGGCATTTGCATCGTTCACTATCATTGTTGTGTTGGCATCGTTTGCCAGGGCCTGGAAGCAGTGAGGACAAGGGAAAATGAGGGCAAGGTGACACCATGCAGTGACTGTTGTATGCTCTGAGAGTCTGAGCTCTCAGCACATCACAGTCACTGCACACCATCCTCAATGTGACGGGTAGGTGACAACAGGTTGAGCAGGCAGGCAGGCCACAGGTGTGTGTACAAATATGTTAAATGCACAACAGAGGTAAGGAGGGGCCCAAAAGGTGGACGTGAGCCTGACTCCAACAGAGGCATGACAAAATTGAAATTCTCGACTATTTGACTTAATTTTCTTATTTGCTTAGCCTCACATCACAAGTACCATAAGACAAACAAGGTGCCAACAAGTTGAAATAAGTACATATGAGATTGATGTAGTTTTCCTGATGAACATTATTGCCCCAGATTTCCTCCCAACATTTTCATTTGTGAAATTGTGACCTAACATGGTACTGAGTACATTTCTATAGCCATTTCAACCATTTTCCTCTGCTGTTGGCATCTACATTTCTTCATCAAACAACAACTTGATGTTCTTCGCTGACTTATTCTATGGCATATTATTATAAAGGAAGTTCATTCAATTGCTGAGAATACAGGGTTATTGAATGAAAAATGAAAGATATAATATGCTAAACACACTCATCCGATTCTGAAGGATGACATTTAAAATCATTTCTACCTTCTCTTCTTTAGATGCTTTGCCATACTGATCAAAAATCCCCTTCATAGCCAATTTCACCTGCTTGGGTATGTTTGATGCCTTGTACTTTTCAGCAGCAGATTGAAGTGGTTGAGGATCTTTTTGATGGAAAAGATGGAAAGAATGCTCCAGGACAAGTATTATACCTGCAAAGCAATGGAGTAATTTTTATGTTGTTTGTTTCAAATGCAATTTAGAAAAGAAACTTTATATATACCAATATTGGTTAAAAGGATTTGCTGCCATGCATCCATCTTATTCATCTTGGTTAAAAGTAATTGCTTCCACTGTGCACCCATATTCATCTGTGATTCTCAATTAGATTGTAATACAGAATGAAATTGATGAGGAATTCACAATACTGTTATGCTTCAGAATGGAAGATTCATTGAGATCTAAAATATTGGACTGAAAAATAAAATGTTATAACCAAAAATAAATGAATAAATTCACCTACTGTTGGATGGTGAATAATCTGACAAGGACAAATTGCATGTAAATAAAAACAAGATATCATAAAAACAAATTCACCGTCTGTAACATAAAAAGCAAATGAGATCAAATTCAAATTTATACAATCTACAATTGGTATAACCAATACCTACAGTCTAAATCGGGATAGAATACGAATAACATATTATTACAAAGGGTGGCGAAGAACTCACATCCTGACATTTATGACATGATGTTGTAAATATAATATACAAAATAAGCAACATGTATGCTGCAAGAAAAATGCAACTGACAGTCTTGAAATGAAGATGTGAAAAGTCAATAAAAAAGAGTAAAATTTGCATAAATAGTATACTACATACTGTCTGTAAGGAATCCAAAATGTTTATCATGGGTATAATAATGCTTCACCAGATTGAATTATATATATACATACAGACTATAGTTCTCAGAATTGAATAGTTAGTATGGTATTGTTATTACTGTCCTAATAAAACATAACTTACAGCCTTTGATAAATGAAATAAAACAAGATCAATATTATGAATACATTATTCTATAATACTAGAAAGCTCACCAGCTGAATAAATCAGAATAAATGTGAGATCAATATATGTAACAATGATAGTGGTAAATTGATGATATGAAACAACATACATTCTGTAAATAAAAAGAAAACAGGAAAAATAAAAATAATCAGCAATCTTGTGGAAAAATATCGAATTATGTAACACATACCACCTGGAATGTAAAAACAGAACAAATTAGCATCACTATGATTAAAATTATTTGAAAACTCACAAACTATTGATAAGAAAGCAAATAAGTGAATAAATGAATATCACATGGTTAATGTCACCCTTTATAGTACATTGGACAATGGACAGCTCACATCCTGTCATTTCCAAAGCAAAATAAATGGACATGGTATCATCAGCATCACTACTCTCTGGCATATTCCACAATGTACAACTCACTGTCTGTCAATTCCAGAGCAGAATAAATGGACATGGCATCATCAACATTACCACTCTCTGGCATATTCCACAATGCACAACTCACTCTCTGTCATTTCCAGAGTAGAATAAATGTACATGGCATCATCAGCATCACCACTCTCTGGCATATTCCACAATGAACAACTCACTGCCTGTCATTTCCAGAGCAGAATAAATGGACATGGCATCATCAGCATCACCACTTTCTGGCACATTCCACAATGAACAGCTCACTTCCTGTCATTTCCAGAGCAGAATAAATGGACATGGCATCATTAGCATCACCACTTTCTGGCATATTCCATAATGTACAACTCACTGCCTGTCATGTCCAGAGCAGGATAAATAGACATGGCATCATCAGCATCACCACTCTCTGGTATATTCCACAATGCACAACTCACTGCCTGTCATTTCCAGAGCAGAATAAATGGACATGGCATCATCAGCATCACTACTCCCTGACTCATTCCACAATGCAAAACTCACAAACTGTCATTTCCAAAGCAGAATAAATGGACATGGCAGCATCAGCATCACCACTTTCTGGCATATTCCACAATGTACAACTCACTCTCTGTCATTTCAAGAGCAGAATTAATGGACATTCAGCATCACCACTCCCTGACTCGTTCCACAATGTACAACTCACAAACTGTCATTTCCAAAGCAGAATAAATGGACATGGCATCATCAGCATCACCACTTTCTGGCATATTCCACAATGCACAGCTCACTCTCTGTCATTTCAAGAGCAGAATTAATGGACATTCAGCATCACCACTCCTTGACTCGTTCCACAATGCACAACTCACTCTCTGTCATTTCCAGAGCAGAATAAATGGACATGGCATCATCAGCATCACCACTTTCCGGCACATTCCACAATGCACAACTCACTTCCTGTCATGTCCAGAGCAGAATACATGAACATGGCATCATCAGCATCACCACTTTCTGGCATATTCCACAATGAACAACTCACTGCCTGTCATTTCCAGAGCAAAATAGATGGACATGGCATTATCAGCATCACCACTCTCTGGTATATTCCACAATGCACAACTCACTCTCTATCATTTACAGAGCAGAATATATGGACATGGCAGCATCAGCATCACCACTTTCTGGCATATTCCACAATGCACAACTTACTCCCTGTCATTTCCAGAGCAGAATAAATGGACATGGCATCATCAACATCACCACTCCCTGACTCGTTCCACAATGCACAACTCACAAACTATCATTTCCAAAGCAGAATAAATGGACATGGCATCATCAGCATCACCACTTTCTGGCACATTCCACAATGCACAACTCACTGCCTGTCATGTCCAGAGCAGAATATATGGACATGGCATTATCAGCATCACCACTCCCTGGCTCATTCCACAATGCACAACTCACTTCCTGTCATTTCCAGAGCAGAATACATGGACATGGCATCATCAGCATCACCACTCTCTGGTATATTCCACAATGCACAACTCACCCACTGTTATTTCCAGAGCAGAATAAATGGACATGACATCATCAACATCACCACTCTCTGGCATATTCCACAATGCACAACTCACTCTCTGTCATTTCAAGAGCAGAATTATTGGATATGGCATCATCAGCATCACCATGACCACTCTCTGTCATATTCCACAATGCCCAACTTACTCCCTGTCATTTCCAGAGCAGAATAAATGTACATGGCATCATCAGCATCACCACTCCCTGACTTGTTCCACAATGCACAACTCACTCTCTGGCATTTCCAAAGCAGAATAAATGGACATGGCATCATCAGCATCACCACTTTCTGGCACATTCCACAATGCACAACTCACTGCCTGTCATGTCCAGAGCAGAATAAATGAACATGGCTTCATCAGCAACACCACTCTCTGGTATATTCCACAATAGACAACTCACAAACTATCGTTTCCAAAGCAGAATAAATGGACATGGCATCATCAGCATCACCACTCTCTGATATATTCATATGAAACCCTGATCTTACCCAAAAGTGTGGAAACCATCTTGCCAGACTTCTCGGATCTATCATATCCAACCTGTCCATGGGAAGTTCATATTGATGCCGCTGGTGAAACTCAGATATCACACTTTTTAACTTACACCATTAGCCTTTGAAGAATATTCAAATTTTGATACTCACTCTTGAACTGCATATCTAATACACAATGCTATATTTGTTTCTTGGACAGTAACAAATAGCATTTGCAAACCCTCATTCAGAGCTCCAGCTGTCCTTTCCAGCAACATGTTACATCCCTCATTTGAGTTGTGCATCCCTTACATCCATGCAAATTCCGTCAGCTGAATCATTATATTGGAAAAAATAATACCTTCAATCCGAACACTATATTTTGGTGCATACTTCAGTTCAGAGAGACGACCCCATACATTAGCATCATTGAAAATCCCATCTTTGAGCTCATGTGCCTTTGCTACTTTCTCATCTATTGGCAGCTTTCTAGCATCACCAGATAGTGCACTCATGGCTACAGCCAGCAATGCATCAAACTTTGTGAACAACACAACAACAGGCACTGGCCAAGCAGTGAGCTCAACAAAATCTGGTCGAAAATGAGCCCACCATTTTGGGTATCACACTCATTGAAAAACATTTCCTCGGAGCGTTGGATTGCCCGATTCAATTTATCCATTGGGATACAGTACCTATGCAGAGTAGCAACTAGTCAATGATTACTACTGTTTCCCGCACAGTTCAAGCTATTACCAGATGGCATGAATGCGTTTCTTGAGCAATGTCGTGTTTGCACGATCAGCGATGAACTCCTTCAGCTGTTCAAATTCATGTACGGAACCAGCCTCGAAGCCCCGCGAGTCATGGAAGACGAATTTCTCATTGCTCCGGAAAATCAACTCATTCTCGATGTCGTGTTCCCCGCGCTAGCGTGTTTTTGTGAACATGCGCGTCAAGTCCGAGTCCCAGTATGTTACAAGTGATACTCACCCCCATGGATCCCTCGACCTGTGTCAAATCAATCTGGTCGCACGGCGGTTTGGTAGGCCAGTCATCCATGTGTATCAAAATAAGCACGCACCTTGTGGCCCTTTCCATCATAGACCTCCGGGCTTTCGGTAGTGTTACAGATCGCGCGGAGAATGGTGGTCTTGCCAGCATTCGCCCGCCCAATGATAAGGATCCTGAAGCGGCCAAATTTTTCTCGGATGTTTTCGAAACCGCCGGCCTGGTTTGTCTCTGAGTTCGAGTTCGAGTCCATATCTGAATTCTAAGCGTGAGCGTATTGTCGAAGAAGCTGTGGGACGTGCGGGCGAGGGAGGAAGAGACGAGTGCCACACGTCGATCGATCCCCATCTACTTCCGACATCCGGTCCAGTGGTGGCAGTGCTCGGGAGCATTCGGAGACCCCATTCAACGTCCGAAACATCCGAGTCTCGGGACGCCATGGGCATTGATGTTTCGAGACTCCTCGACGGTCAGGGGGCTACCACTACCTCGACCGCCGACCTGGGCCATGTAGGTAACTTCCAATTGTGACACCCAAAGGGAGTGTCGTGTGGGTGTGGCTGTGTAATACTCGTTGGGAAAACTAGTACTTACAGTCATCTAGTTGAGCACCGAGCATCTACCACAAGGCCCACAACCACCGTCGATATAGAATCTTCCTGCCAGCTCAATTTGATCTGGTCTGTAAACAGGCTGAGGATACAGAAAGGACTGGACAGCGTGCCTCCGCTCCCAGCTTCGTTGATTAATTGACACCCGTACATATCCTCGTCGTCCCAAGGACTATTTTGTGCAATCTCGCCGGTTCGCGCAAAAACTGGACGCTTCCGTCAATGACAGAAAATTCCGATCTTGATCGTGGAATACCGTCCCCTGCGACAAGCCGTCTGGTCTGTAGATGCTTGGCCAACTCATGGTACACCTGCCGAGCGTTTGTATGGGCGGGAAAGTGCAAAAGAGAGACAACATGGGACTGACAGGCTTCTCAAGAAAACCGAAAATTCGCAGGGCTTGCAGGAAGTCGTTCAACTTGGGGACCGTGTGACACGGGTGGAGGCTCTGTCATATTCACGTCTGGGTGGAGGGCATTGACATGACGAGCGGCGGCTCTCTGAGCTGAGAGTACGAATTGAAGAAGCGCCAGCGAATGCAAAAGTGCAGGACGACCGCCGAAACGCCAACGAGGACCGTACAAGAACACATGTTCAACTAGATGAGTGAGAGGTGGACCTTGCGCGTGATCGAGGAGTTGCTCACCGTCAATGTCACGGAACACGAGAAATAAACCAGACGAGAAACAGAAATAGCCGCAAAGGCGATATCGGGCGCTTTCGCCCACGAAGCGCCCACGCTGCATTATCCTTATTCGGCCACGTTATGTGAATGGAACATGTGGAAAGTACGCACAGGTTCCATCGGCATTCGGACAAGGAGATGAGGGAGCCTACGACGTCTTCCGCCGCACTTGAGGACGAGCGCGGACGTCTCCGTCGTATGTTAGGACCGTCCGCTGGTAGAGAACATGACAATAGCGTTCGGTTTCACCGTTCCTTCTAGTCTCCCGTAGGCAGACCCTGAGGCAGGAAGACAGTCGTCCCTTTTTGGTTCCTTTGGTATTCAGTGCGCTTGGTCCAAGCTTGGTCCATCCTTGTAATTCGTGGCTGTGCCATACATCCAGCAGCTGTCTCCCACAATAACTTGAATGGCAGCGACCTCGGCGCTGTCCTCGGCAGATCTCCAGTCCACCTCGGGCATCGAGCGCGAAAGCGAACAATCTCTGGACGTTCAGGTTCTCAAGGAAACTGCGAAAAAGGCTTTTGTGAATGCGCTTAATTCAGTGAGAGTCTCCTCGGTACCTGTCGCTCTGCGTGTACTCACAGCTTGTCCATCCCAGGTGAATGGCGCAAAGACGCTCGTGCTCGATCCGACTCTTGCAGGGCCATTGGGACTTGTGACCGAAGTCGCGCTCTTGAAGGTGATGTTGGTCCCGAACACACATCACGTGAATTCTCATCCG